>WSUI01001242.1:0-10337 GCA_019633595.1 Tulasnella sp. UAMH 9824 | reverse complement strand
TTTCAGGGTGCTACTCAGGGCGTAAGCATTCGTTAAAAGCCGGAGCGCGTTATAAGGCAGAGGCAACTTTTCCGACATGGTTCGCGACACCAAGCGATCTGCTAATATATCTCGTCTGAACCTCAGCAGACCTCAGCGAAACTTCCTCGCGTCGGAGCTTCCGACAAACAAGCCGGACGTACAGAGCCAGGTGCTGTGGTAGCTGGTCGTGCTCAATCCGAGGAGGATGCTCACATTCCGCTGGAAGACGCCGGTGAGACTCAGGAGCAGGAAGGCGCCCAAGAGCATGAAGGCGCCCGGGAGCCTAATTCGAAGCAGCAAGACGAGCAAACTGGTCAGTCAGGCCTAAACCAATGACTCGAAGCTGATTTATGAAGGTGATTTAGGTCCCCCTAGTCATTGAATCTGAGCCGAAAGTCTCCAAACGTGACCGTGTTGGGCTGTTGGGCACCGCCCACCCCGAACGATCTCTTTTCCACCTTTTCTCTGTCATGATTGAGCCCTACAAATTTAACGATAGTTATGATTTTCCGCTTCCAAACAATTGGTCCTTTACACCGGCAGGCTTATTTTCCCATTGGGTACATATTATTTCCTCGCAGCTCAGCTTCTTTGCCTTCTTTCTACCTATTTTGTCCCTGGATACGCGTGTGCTTCTCAATGAATTCTTTGTATCACGTTTTGTAGCCTCACGTTCGTGTGCAAAGAGCTCGGTGTCCGATTCAACGTTGCCAATATAGATGGTGGGCTAATTATAAAATCACGATGCATCGCCGTATTATCACTGGCGCATCTGTGAGATTGTTATGTAGAATTTCTTAATCTCGGTTCTCATAATGGCTCCGAAGACTGCCGGAGGGTCACAGGTTGGCACGTGCCTATGGCGGCTCGTCGCATCGCGGATTCAGATCAAGACAGATCAAGACTCGCTGCAGGCACCCCTTCCAACGGAAGCAAAAGCGAAAGAATTTCGACTTTCACATGTCAAAATCCTCCTCTCATTAATGTTGTATTGCTGTTTTGGACCTCGAGTAATTGGCCGAATACCGCTTTCCTGGGATCGCTCCGAGGCACCGAAGGGGCTCCACGGGTGCAGTTCTTGCTCTCCGACGGCAGCAATATTTTGTCCGTGCGTGTGAGAGTATAATGGCTCCGATCACTGTGATAGAAGCGGAAGAAAAAGAAAAACACGGCGGGACGATCATCGTGCTGACCAGTTTGTGGAGTTGAGAGTGAGTGTTGGCACGCAGTCCGGGACGCAGTCACGTAATAATAACACCCGAGGGTTCGGCTCCCTGTCCAATTAATTTTTCTTGAATTTTGGAGCCGGAAAGCTTGAGGGTCTCAGTGAATGGCCCGGAATGGGTGACGTCATTCTCGATGCTGTGGCGCAGGTTCCGCGTTTGGTAACGTCATGTTTATGGTTTTCCCTTCTTCCCTTTTTTGAAGGGACGTTTTCCAAGTTTCATTTCGCTGCCTTGGTATGCTCCAATATTGCAATGCGGTCCACCCAACGGTCACAGCTGAGAATAGATCCAGAGACCGAGCTGCAAACCGAAGAACGTTGCGGTATACCAGGTTTCAAATAGTTCTTGACTGAAGGTGTTCTAGCACATTCGACACACGGCCTTCCAACCTGCATGTTAATAACTAGTCTCCTTGGCATTCGTTTATTTTTAATGGCCTAACCGTTAACGGAGGAATCGGGAGGGTGAGGCACAGCACTGATGTCTTCCCGACTCGGCGATGTCGGCAGAAGCAACAACGCATGGCAGGCCCTCAGAGCCCAGGGCCCGCCCTCCCCTAAGCAATTGCGCGTTGAATCACTCGAGTTCGATCACCACCAGACCATTCCTCCACAATGTCGGTGAACCTCCCTCAATTTGAACCGAAGGTGGCATCCATCCCAGAGGTACCCAAAGCGTTTGGAGAGGCCGACGGGCATCTCTACAAATATTACAATGCCCTCGCAAATGAGCTTGACGAAGAGATAGACAAAGTCCTCAAGGCGCAGTTCAGTGGCATTTTGATTTTGTCAGTCATTTATCAGCACTCTTATAGCTTCGACACTAACCCGACAAATTGTGCAAGGCCAGACAGTTCGCGGCCGTCAATTCCGCGTTCTTGGCGCTAACGCTTGCGGAAATGGGCGCGAACTCGACTGACGGCAACAACAAGCAGTGCAGATCAGCAATCATTTTGTCTCTTCACCGCCGCCAGGCCGGGGTAACAGTCGGCACCGTCGGCAGGGGACTGATGCCTAAATATCGCGGTCCTCGGCGATAACGGAAATCCCGGCGATTGTAGCGAGCCTCGTCTAAACCACTCTCCTCCCACCACTACGAGCCATCTCCCCAGATCACCAATGAACATCCCGCAACTTGAACCGAAGCTGAAATACATTCCTGAGATACCACTAAAATTTGGAGAAGATGGCGGGCATTTCTACAAATATTACGACTCCCTAGCAGATGAACTGGACGAGGACATGGTCAAGAGTCTCAAGGCACAGCTTGATGGCATTCTAATTTTTGTGAGCTAATGTACCGGAGCTCGGCTGGCTTTTTCACTGACTGATGCGTTGTGCAAGGCCGGTCTCTTTGCCGGTGTCAACCCCGCATTCCTTGCGCTCACCCTTCCCGAGACGACCGCCGACCCCGCTGACGACACCAACGCCCTTCTTCTCCAGCTCGTAACCGGAGACAATAACACCATGCGTAATGCCGACGATCTGCCTTCGGCAACATTTGCCCCTTCACCAAACATCATTCCCGTCAATATCCTATTCTCCTTGAGCTTGACACTCGCCCTCATCGCATCCTTCCTAGCCGTTCTGGGACAGCAATGGCTCGTCTACTATCGTAAACGCAGCGGTGGTGGCGCGGACTATCAGCGATGGGAGCAGCTCCGACGGTATCTCGGAGCCCAACGCTGGCGCTTGGAGGCAATTTTGGATGTCGTCCTACCTGCGTTGCTGCAATTGGCGCTTGTAATTTTCTGCGTGGCGTTCGTTCTTTATCTAAGAGCACTGAGCAAGACGATATATTACGTCATTGCTATTCCAATGGCGGTCGCGATGACAATTCTACTCCTTATGGCAACTATGGCTTTCTTGGACCAGTGGTGCCCATTCAAAAGCCCTCTGTCTCACTTCTTGCAGTTAGCTGGTCGATTTGTACAGAGGCACCGGAGGGTATGGTTATTCATCCCCGCTCTGACTTACATCCCTGTGCCCCTCTCCGTATTAGCAGTATACATAACCCTTCGGGCCAGACAAGACACCTACGAAAGTGACTTGCAAATTTGACTTGTCCCATACATTTCAGGCGAGTCAAATAATTTCTAAGGGACAAGTCGTTTTCGCATCTGACTTGTCAGATCCCGTACATTTCCAAGTCAAGTTGGGGAGCGTGACTTGGGCGTCCCAGGATCGAATGCCGAAGCACAAGGCTTAGCACGCTGAATAGCACGTTCCCCAAGCACCCAAGCGTGGAATGGATGTGCTTCCAATGGATACCCGAAGGAACTTCCTTCGGAGGTAAATCAGGTAAAGTGATTCAAAGCCGTTATTCATTCCATGACTCTTCATACCTTCGTCATTGAGTAGAGATGGATATAAGCGGTTCTGAGTGCGTGCCTGTAGGGGAGAGTTCCCGATCCCACGGTTCCGTTACTTAGCTCGTTCTACGCAGTTACTGACCTTTTCCTTTTCTGACCAGGGTACGCGAGCGAGGTCCTCCCTTAGGCGAGGATCGGCCCTCGCTTCGCCGAGGAACGGGTCTCCATCGCAACCAAGACTGTATATGGGAATCGGTCCTCTCGCCTACGTTTCTCTTATGTTTTCCTTTACTTTACCGGACCGTATAACTATTCCGCCTCGTCTATATATAGGGAGTAGGGTAGCTGTACTGTCCCCTTCAGAAACCACTAATTCAAGTCTTTAGACCACTGTAATCACCTGGAGTGAATCGCAACTCTGAAGACTTGCTCAACTAATACAACAAATACAAACAAATATACCTGAGGTCGAGTAAACAACCTATCGACCTTACGGTGCCTCGGGTGTGAGTGTCGGGGCTTAGCGGAGCTAGCGCACAACCTTTGTCGCGCTCATGCCAAGACTTTATTAGAGGTATCGTCAGAGGCAGCCCTCAAGACTGCTACGATCAGATACTTCTCATCTCGGGGCTTGTCACTCACTCAAAGGAGCAAGCATTTCATTGAGACAGGATCTGTGATTGATAGTAATATATGCTTTCCCATTCCTTGAATAGCGTCCAGCGATACACTCATGTGTGGAGCGATAACCATCCAAAGTGCTGTTCTCTATCTCCCACAAGCAAGCCTCCGGCCTGAGATTCGAAAACTGGTCACTGAAGAAGGGTCTTCAAGTCTAGATAGACTCCAGCAGTCTCAATGCCTCTCACCATCAAAGACTACTGTTTACGTGCATCAGACCAGATGTATGGCTGACAAATGGCTGGGCCAAGTCCAAGTCCGCCAAGTCAAGTCTGGCCCAAGTCTACCAAGTCACCATATATTTTTACATGTCCCAAGTCAGCACAAGTCGACTCAAGTCCATCCAAGTCGGATTCGTAAGTCACTTTATCCTTGTCTGGGCCAGACAACTCGCACGCGAGGCAAAGATATTCTTTGCTCGGCGGTGAGGGACCGGATATCCAGTACCTCTAGAATTTCGGCCATCCTTGGAGAGCTTTGGGGAGGACGCAATGGACATCGTTATCCGGGCCTGCTTATTTCGTTCAGGGGAAACGACCACTCACTTGCAGGCTGTGGCAGCCAAGCGGGTGCTCTGTACATCCGAGGAGTTCAACGCTCTCGTTTATGCAGCCATCAACATTCAGGCAATCACGGAGCCCGAATGCGCTGAAAGCTTACTAGACGATGATGCCGTACATGAGCGTTTGGGAGAGTTGAGTGAAAGTCGTGAAGAGGTGCTAGCCTCTTTATTCCCTCGCGCATTCCCTCATCTTCTTCTGGCAAGTCAATCGGCTGAATTGTTTGTCGAGCAGCAACACCGTCTATTGAGGATCTTACATTCGGAAATGGGTCCATTTGTCGAAGAGGTTCATCCTCTCAAGAGGAGGGTCCAAGACGTCTGTCGTCGGCTCGATGTAAGCCTACAGTCACACCACACAGACCAGGGTGATTTAGTTGGGCTATTGGTTTACTTCGAGCTCATGCAGCTTCTCCTTGACGAAGCTTCTGAAAATCAAGATCTTTCGAGATGGCTTGATCGTGTCATTGAAAGGCAACCTCCTTCGAAGGCCGCCACGCCGCTTGTTTTAAGCGTTCTGGCGTTTGCTTCATGTGTGCGACAAACGGGGATTGAGGCAGTACCCGTTCCTTCGCCTCCCGCGGAGGAAGATGAGCGCGAGGAATGGCAAAGGCAACAGCAGGAGTATAGGCAAGAGCTAGAGTATTTCCTCAGAGTTCGGCGGCGGCGCATGAGACCTGTCGAGAAATTAGTCCCCGAAGTTGGTGGGGGACTACAAGCTGAGACCGAAAGGTGAGGGGTGGATCTACCCGCCCTGCTTCATTCTGATCAATTGCATGGCTAGCTTTAAAGGATATATTCTTCGGCAAGTAGATGATGGGTTCCACACAGAGCCTTCTCCGTCACCAAGACATCCCGATGGGACGGATGTCTTGGCTTCTTGAGAAGACTGTGTTTATCCTGGCCGAGAGGGATGATGTAAGTGGCTGGAAATTGGTGACAGAGGCCTCCGTCGACCTGCTTTCCTTGTTTGATCGCGTCAAAGACATACCAAGCGATTCTGGTAGCGCACAAGAGAGCCAGAAAGATAACCGTCTTCCATGCACGATGATACTTTCCAAGTCTCTACAAGCTGTGCGAGATAATGCTGGACTCGAGAGCGTCCTGTGCGTACAGTATATTGCAGCGTTAGTTTTCACCATTTTCTACCTTGACCTTCTTTCAGAGGACCGCCGGTAGCTGTCACCCTCGGTGCCGGACAAGCCAACTCAAGCAATGCAGCTCCTAGACGTGTTTCTACAAGAGGCGACGCCGCTAGTAAACGTCTGTCGGAAGGTAAGGTGAATACGGGAACCAGAAAACCCCGAGGAGGATCGCCTGATTCAAGACAGTGGACTGAGGAACCAACTCCGGCGAGTCGAAGACATATCAATCTTGGAATCAGCAGCTGTGAACAAGAAGTTATCGAACAAGTCGCAGGGTCTTGCTAAATATCCACGTATTTAAATTTTGTTCGTCTCGCGGCGTCGCCATGAGATGGTGTCGCTCTTTCCCTATTTCTGTCACTCCCTTCCTCAGAAATTCTGTCGAGGTTCCCTTCGATTCCTTACCTAGCTAGGTTTGGTCTGCTCTATGTCCTCGTTACGGGTCGTTCTAGATTCACATTGCATTACTCTGGCAGTCTAGCTACGGGCTGTACATTCCACTTGTTCAGAGATAAGAGAGAAACCGGGAACGGCTCGCCGATGCGCCTCCGAGTGGCTTGCAGAGGCTTAGTCGTGTCAAGCCTCCGTAAGCCACGCAGCCACGCGCGGTCCATTGTATTCTGAACTGCTTCCCTTCGACGACCACCAACCTATTTTTGTCAGAGCATCGATGAACATTCCCCATCTCGAACCGAGGCTAACATCCATCCCTGAAGTACCCAAAACGTTTGGGGAGGACGGCGGGAATTTCTACAGGTACTACGATGCCCTCGCGGATGAACTCGACGAGGACATGGTCAAGAGCCTCAAGTCACAGCTCGATGGCATTTTGATCTTCGTGGGTCATATATCAGCATACATTAGCCTCGTCCCTAACGCGCCCAACTCCGCCAGGCCGGTCTCTTTGCCGGCGTCAACTCCGCATTCCTGGCCCTCACGCTTCCCGACATGAAGGCCGACCCCGCCGACGACACCAACGCCCTTCTTCTCCAGCTCGTAACTGGTGGCAATAGCACTATTCGTAGTGCTGACGATCTCCCCTCGGCCACCTTCACTCCTTCTGCGAACATTTTCCCTATCAACGTTCTATTCTCCCTGAGCCTGACGCTCGCCATCATATCTTCCTTTCTCGCCGTCTTAGGACAGCAATGGCTTGTCTACTATCGCAAGCGAAGTGGTGGCGGTGCAGAGTATCAGCGATGGGAACAGCTCCGACGATACTTGGGGGCTAAGCGGTGGCGTTTGGAAGCCATTCTTGATGATATCTTGCCTGTATTGCTGCAGTCATCGCTCGTGATTTTCTGCGTCGCACTCGCTTTCTATCTCCGAACCTTGAGCGAGACAATATGCTATATTATAGCGACCCCAATGGTAGTCGCCGTGACAATTCTATTCTTGGTGGCTATCGCAGCTTCCTGGGATAAGTGGTGCCCGTTTAAAAGCCCTCTGTCGCACTTCCTGCAAATAATTGGTCAATTTATCAGGAATCATTGGCCATTGTATTATCTCGTGCTCGCTTTAATTTCGATTCCATATTTCCTCTCCGTGTTAGTTACGGGCATAATGTCTCAAGCCAAAGAAATCATCCGTACGGCAGAAAATTTCGGGACGGAGTACTTAGGGAACAGATCTCGAGTGCCACGATCACTCCTAAAATTCTGCAAAACTCATCTTGAGGAGCTGTTCGAGGACGTCGAACTCGCTGTCGCTCCTTGGTCTGGGGAAGGAGCCACTTACTTGAAGGCTGTGGCAGCCAAGCGTATGCTCTGCACGTCAGAGGATTTCAATGCTCTCATTTTTACAGCCATCAACATTCAAGCAATCGCGGAGCGGGAGGGCACTCACTACCTACTGGATGACGATACTGTGCATGGGCGCTTCTACGAATTATGTCAAAGTCCCGAAGCGGCGCTAGCCTCAGTATTCTCTGACACATTCCCCCATCTTCTTTTGAGAAGCAGCTCCGCCACATTGTTCGTTGAGCGTGATACTCGTCCACTTTACGCCAAAGATACATTGTTCCCGAAAATGCATGAATATGCGTCTGAAGACCATCCTCTCAAGATGACAGTATCTGAAGTTTGTACCGCGCTTTCTAGTTCAACGAAATCGCCCCATACGGACCAGAACCATTCTAATGGGCTGCTGCTTTGCTTTCAGTTCCTGGATCTTCTCCTTACGCCAAATACCGATCATCGGGATTTCAGGTCTTGGGTTGACGACTTTGTCGAGAATCAGCCCGCCTCGAAGCTCGCCAATCAAACTATTATAAAGTTTGTGGCGTGCGCAATCATTGAAGTGCAGCCCTGGCCGAGTTTAGCAAGAGGCCCTATCGGAGAGGGGCATTGGAATCCTAGCTCTTTCGTCGTTCGGCCATACGAACGTGAAGCGAATTTCCGGGAGCGGTACCTCGCGGTGCAGCAACAACGAGTGGAGATATTCAAGATGTTGATCAACGTTGATTGGGAAACGCTAGCTAGATCTACATGGTAAGAAACGGATCGACTCGCCTTTGACTTCGAGTAGCTGATCAATTGCTTCATTAGCTCTCAGACCATAGCAGTACCGATCTGCAGCTACGTTTGGAAGTGGCCCCGATGCCCCAACAAGCTAGATGTCTGGATTCTTGATCAGTTGTTGCTCATGTTAACCGACAAACCTGAAGAACGTGGCTGGGAAGACGTGGCCGGGGCCGCCATTAATCTGTTGTGCTGGTTTGACAAATTCGAAGACACGGTGGCCAATTCTATCACCACACAAGCCGCCCGGAAGGACAACCGCCTTCGGTGCACAAGGGCTCTCTTTAAATGCCTTCAAGCTTTGACAGACGACGCGCTGTGCGTATTCACTGCTGGAGCGTGAGCTTTGGTCCTCATTGTGACTCGGGTTGCTTTCAGATTGTCGGTTTGCTCGTCTCTAGTAGACAAAATGGTTGAGCATCTAGAGCGATTGTTAGGGCTTAGCCTCGATCAGAGCGCGGACTCGTACCACGTTCCAATATTAGCAAGTTGGTTAGAAATCCGGGATACTCTCGGCGAGCCTTCGAAGTACAAAGTCCCCGTTGGCCAATTGCAACCCCAGTTTTTCGAACAATTCGCAAGTGCCTATCCTCGCTTGAAGCGAGCCTTTGATGCTATCGAGGCGGCCATAAAGGACGTTCCAACTGTTCCGAATGTCGATGTAAGTACTCATCTTGTAAGGTCGAGCTAACATGCTGATATATCATTTCGCCATCCCAGGGAAACCCAGCAGACCCACCTTCCCTCCCAACTGACAGAGTACAATTCGACCAGATGGGATTGAACAACGGGACCGCTGAGGTTGTTACTTCGCAATCCGAGGCTGCTGCGCCTGGTACACTTGTTCCCAATCCGCTGGAAGATAAGGGTAAAGGTCAAGAACCTACAGACGCCGGGAACCATAGCCGGGTGGGACGAGCCACCAACACGAGACGGTTGCAGATGACGTCTCAGAACCAAAGGACGACGAAAAAGAGTGATCACAATGACTTGAACACTTTATGAAGTTTCTCCATTCGGCCGCGAGTTATCCTTTCACACCCGACCCGGTTTCCTCCCTCTCTCTACTCAGTCGCTTCAAGCCTGCGACCCTTTCCGTATGACTTTCTCCCTAGGTTTCCTTGCTATTTCTTCTTCACGTGGCTTTTCATCCCTTATCTTCCTGTTTTTCTTTTCTTCCTTGTCGGGTTTCGCGCTGTTGCTCGATTTGTGGCTCGCTCGCCCATCTCCGTATTTAACGTAGCTACTGAACGTTTCGGCACCACCTCCTTTTCACTTCCTTCCCTTTCTTTTTGCTCGGCTCGGAGACACGTTGTGCGTTGTGCCTAAATTTTCATTGTACTTATTGCGGCTTGCGGTTCTTGATACTCGGCTCATGACCGAAGGGTCGTATCCGGTTGCAGGACCCTGCGCAGTCTGGCTTCCCACCGGCGGTAGGTAAGTAGGACGAGTAGCAAACCGCGGATCGATGTGAGTCCAAAAATAGTTTTGCATCGTCACCGTTGTCCTGTCGATCGAACCACCGTCGTGTGGCTGGCGTGATACGAGGTCCGGCGGCCGCTCCGAACCGGGATCGACAGTCACAGGTGGACCCGGCGTCAATCACACGGGCGTATGTTATGAACGCAACGAGCCTTGCATTTCCAATAGATCCGGGAGATAGAGCAAGAATAGTGTGAAGAGGAGGGCACCAGCATGTCGCGATGGCTGCAGGGGGGGTGTGGGGCGTGGGTGTTCGGTTGACGCGCTAGGAACCCGTCTCTAATAATAGCACCCGGCCGACCTCGGCTGCGCAGCTGTTGGGTAACGGTGTTTCTTGTTCGTGGCATCGTCTTAAGCACTCCTTTCTCACCGCCATTTCTTCTCTTTGAACCT
>WSUI01001241.1:0-10345 GCA_019633595.1 Tulasnella sp. UAMH 9824 | reverse complement strand
CTCATTCTACATCAGGTAAACTCTTTTATTCGACTAGTTACTACTAACTACTTGGGCTGAAACAGAAATTCCTAATACGCGTACCGCGTGGCGACTTACGTTCCCACGGTTAGGTTACGCACGCTTACCGCGTCTCATTACCGCTACGTAACATAATGGGGCCAGGTCGACGATAATCCCAAAGTGTTTTGCTCGGTTCCGGACCAATCGTGCCGGTTCGTCACGCCCGTAAGACTGTTCTTCCATGTACAAATACTTTATGGCCCCCTTGACGAACGCACTTTGAAATAGTTATATCAGCCTTTGTATAGCTTTTGGACGTTACTAAGGCCTGATATCTCTCCGAAAATTTGATGAAAATGCGATAGTAAAACTATTCGGCCTGGCCGTCTGCATGAGATCCTGCACAGGACAAGCGACGTTTTGTGAAGTGAAGAATCGCCCTCCACCCGCGCAATGGCATAGCGAGGTGTTTTTGCTGGGATTCAGGTGAATGCCCTCGTGAGAAAAGCGTCGCACTGAGAGCTGCAGGCACATCTCTTGGCATGCTCTGCTTGATGCCAGTGGTATCACTCTTGAGATTATTTTCAAAGTGTCAATTATACAAACTGAAAGAAGTGTGGTCGACTTGTTGGGGGGTAACGGGTGGTTGATCGGTGTCTTTGAGAGGTTTCACGGCGCGTATCAGCCGCCCGCGGGCTGATATTCCTGAGAGACACTGAGATGGAATCCAAGATCAATCGCAACACCACCCTCCATCCGAGCTTTTCCCATTGCTTACACCTTGACACTCGAAGAGTAAAAAGAAGAAAGAAAGGGAAAGGCCCAAGCGGTTCCTTTCGATCCCGAAACGGACTCGGCGGCCCCGCCACCCCAAAAACGGAAATGTCGTCGTAACGTTAAGCCGACTTCGACTTGGAAATGGCACGACGATGGTGAATTTTAAACCAAGAAAAGGTACCACTACTTTTTTAACGAGACCTCTATACCTGCTTTATCAGAGGAACATAATGGATATTCTAGCGGGGTAGTGGCACCGTGGGCGAGTGTCCGGTTGGGTATTAATCTGGGCGGTGTATTGCCCATTCATGACGGGAGAAGGAGACGGTGAGAAGATTGGAGGAGGGAGATAATACGTTTGGCCTCCGATTGTGACGTCTGGCGTCGACATCTCCCTGTCTGGAGGACATAGCCGATCTCTGCGGGCGACGATCATTTAGACTCTTCCCGAATGTGTAAATTGTCGCAAAGGGTTGTGTGGAGAAGCGGACTGCAACCGTGGTGTGTTTGCATAACGCCAAGCCCCCGCGGAGCTCAGGGTCGGTGTGCGTCGTACTTATTCGGGGGGAAGCGAGCCGGTGGCGCCAGACAATTGGACCATTCAGTTCGCGAACCGGAGAAGCGCCTTTCTCCCACCTTGGTTAGCCAAACTTGGCGGGGAGGCTGAGATCGTTGGGGGAAGGTATGGTCAGTTGACGTCGTGACGGGTCCCTGTGTATGTAATCAAACAGAATCGGGTTTTCTCCTGTCTCCCTCAAATCTCGGTTCCTCCTCCAAGCCACCACTTTAGCTCAAAGTGCGGTTCGCGGGCTGCGTCGAAACGACGTGGTCAAGGGATGTTGATGAAGAGCGTCAGTTGCTTTGATGATGATTGCAAGAGGTATAGTAGTTTATAGGAGTGAGACACGGAAGGAAATTTACTCGTTTCTGGCTATCGGCGATCGGGATGCCCTGATTGTGTAGTGTGCCAGGAAACGACCCGAGCTCAGCGACCGACCTGAACGATCCCCGACCTTTCCGCCCCGCGCATCGTCTCTCCCATTCCAAATACAAAGAGTACCTCCAAAAACACTGTTCCCAGTCCCGCGTGCTTCCTCGCAGTTCAAGCGCACAAAGCAGTCCATGCTTCAGGCATCACCTTGATCACTCTGAATACAGCGTGAAGCAGAAGGCTAGATGGCGCTTTAATTGGGGGAGGGGGGAAATGGCCATTTCGCCCCGTGAATAGATATTTGGTGAGTGCCTGCCTCGCGTCTCGCTTGCTCGGCTAACCGTGACGGCCAATCCATACAACGCTTGCTTCTTTAGCTATCCCTCCGACGGGCGACCAGAGCCTCCGAAAGCCGCGAACACTCGTTCTTCACGCGACAGAGCAGTTAGATCAATGCACCCGGATGACTTCTGAGAAAGAGGCTCCTTTCGACCATTGGATCGTCGAATCGGATAGACATGAACTGACCGAGAAACCTGCCAAGCGTGAAGGTTACAATATTTCTGTATTCGTTATATAAATCTTGTCACCCAAACCGAAGCCGGAATGGGACCTTAAGAATACTGTAACAGTGCTGCATACAAGAGCGTATTCTCTAGCCTTTCTAAAAAGCAATAGATAGAGAAGCCGAGGGTACTACAGGTCGCGAGAGTTGGTGAAGGATGAGAAACCAAAGCGTTGAAGGGTGTCAAGCGGATGGGTGCATCGGTCAACGAGGATCCTGCCTCGACCCAGCACTCGCATTCTCCTTGAGGACCGGAGTTGAGAGCAAATGTAATGAGGAAGGGCGGGGATAAAGAGATGGAGCGGAGTGCTTTTCTAGGGTGGTGATGGGAGATGAGTGCGATGACGTGACGCCGATGATTGTGAGCGCGAAGTGGATGGAATCTAAGAGGGAGGCATGGAGGAGTCAGCTGATGATTAGCTGGTGAACGATTTCAGCGGTGAGCTCACATTATTTACTCTAATCTGTGACGGAAATGTTCCAAACGTTGGACTTTGGAAGCGCTCGGGCATCCTTCAGTCCGATGCAACTGCAAAGAGTATGTCAGTTGGACGGAAGAACTGGGGTTGGCCGTGTAGACCTACCCTGGTGAGGGTTCTCGGGATGAGAAGAAGTCTGGGCAGGGATGGGAAGAAGGGTCAGAAGGCGTGTTTCCCTCAGGTAGCGGACAAAGGATCTCACTACCGCCTTGCCCCTTTGACGTAGTGATGAATTGACACGTGATGCAAGGACGCGGACTCCATCCTGGACCGGACTGGCGGCGGCGACGGGCTTTTGGAAGACGAGGAAAAGATTATCGCCTTGTGATGTCGCGTTTACGAGCTCAGGATGGTGCGACACTGGAGGGGAGTTATCCGGCTTCACTCCTGGCGTATATGTGGCTCTGGAGCTTGTAAAGCGTTCGGAGGATTAGGAGTGGGCGACGTGGCTGATTGACAGTTAATCGTATTGGAGAGGGTGGAGTTATGATGCGAAGGCGAGGTATTATGCGATGTCGACGGTGAGAGCAGCTCGGGTGGCTCTAAGGAGTCGCCGACGGTGAGCGTTGGGTTGGGCCGCGGTTCCATGCTTGCTCCCTCGAAGTGGACTTCGGCTGAGGCTTCCTCCCCAAAGGTTTGTACCTTGATTAGCGCCTCTGTAGCGACAGCAGTGGCGATCAGCATGGCTGTTTAGTGAGGTGCGATCGTGAAGGTCATCGTAATCGCTATCGCCCTTCTCCTGGAGGCTTCAAATACGTCATTGAAGATTGACGACATGTTCAACCACACCAAATCGTAGAATGATGGCGCGAGCACGCCTGGAGCTGCCGGAGGTAAGGTGCCCAACCGTGACAGTGACGAGACGCATCGCAGCTTGCCAGCTTTGTCTACAGCACCAGAATCCGCAGAACGATTTGGAATGAGCGTGTTGTTGTTGATTCCGCGACCGGGAAACCGACGCACTCGGAGAAGTAACACTCTATTGAGGAGATGTCGGCGTGGCAAGGTTTGTGGCGTCGCGATCGAAAGGGTGATGGCTGATGTCTTCTATGTCCGAGGGAGTCGGCGGTGGCATCTCTAAAGGTGGTATCGGCGGGGCGGTGTGCTTCCAAACTAGGACGAAGCAGCGCATAAGGTCGGCACCAAGGACGGACGGTAAGGCGATGGTCTGGAAGGGGAGGAAGTGAAGTACCGTCGGCCGATGGCGTTGTTCCTCCGACGGCCAGTCAGGACCGGAACGGGGTAGAGTGGGATTGGGACGACGTCGTAGGAGCTCTTGAAGACATGATCAAATCGCGCCCCAACGTTTGATGACCAGACTTGCCGCGCGCCGTACCCGTATCTGAATGATACCTGAGTTCCGCTCCCAAGGTACAAGAGGTATCTCTGACCTTAGCGCAAGGCGCACTAAAGGCTGATATACGCGATGGCGCCTTTCACACCAGTCAGGAAAGGCCCTCTCCAACGTCGGCATCGACCAAGACCAAGAAGTGACTGAAGGCGAGGAGGACAAGTCGCAAGGCCCGCTGCAGCACCCCCGGTGCGGGTTTATGAGGACCTCCCCTCTGGCGTAGACGCACAAGTGGGTGAGGGTATGACCTCAGTAGGGTGAGGGTAGCCAGCGACGAGCGGCTAGACAATAGGCGTTAGAACGATGACCGACGGTGGCTTGGGAAAAGGCGACGGGCAGGACATGGATAGACCCACTGAGGGAGGGTGGCAGAGAATGGATAGCACTGGTCCCTTGGTCGATATCGAAATAACGCTGCTCAACGACGAGAGGACTCTCGACTAGTTGCATTCATTGGGATCCACCGGAAGCAAGTGCACCGGATACTAGAAATGCCGACCGCGTCGACGATGGGCAGGAGAGGTTGAGCGTTTCGTGCTGATCGGATGACCAAGACGGCACGCTAGCGGTTGCTGGAGGGAGGGCGAACGATGGTAGCGGAATTCATTGCAGCACGATGGCCTTCGTTTTCGAAATGGCAATCCATGGACGCAGGCTGTGTTGTTCAGAGTTAGGGAAGAGCCCAGCGCGTCGAGAAAGGCAGCGAAAGGCGAGGAGGGGTGGGTAGGTAGAAGTTCGGGGCGTTGCAGAGGAGGATGGACGGATGAGATGGATGACCCAGGTCGTAAAGTCGTGCACCTGAATGTGTACGGACACTGAGCTTGATGCTCAAAGCAAAAGAAAGGGAACCTGACCTGAACAAAAGAAGCTCTAAGGGCCGAATCAAGAGGCGGCGCCCAGCAAACCAGTCATGATACCGATGCACGCCCTCCGAGAGCGTCAGCATCAGCTCCAGACCGAATACCGGCTGGAAGGCGAGGAGGACCTTTCACGACGCCCGCGCCCGAGTGTTGAGCGAGGTTTTCTGCATCAGACCTGCAAAGCGCTGAAGATGCAGAGCGCAGCTAGGCTGAGTGTGATAGCCAGCGATGGGCAGTGGGCGAAAGTCGGAATGACCTCGGGGGTGAGCGAAAGTCGATGGCAGGTGGTTTTGAACTGGGGACGGGTACCGGCCCCGACGGGGGACGATGGAGAGTGTTACGGTCGTGGTTAGATTGAAATATCTAACGGAAGGCCTGGCGGTTAGTGAAAATTGTTGCGAGCATCGGTGTAGGTGGAAGGGAGCACAGCTGCGCCGGACTCCATACTGACCAGTTTCAGTTGCTGGTATGGTGATCTTGGGCAAGACTTGATGGACGGCTTTGGAAGAAGGTCACGGAGGGCGTCGACTGGAATGGGAGGGTAAAAATCAGAACAGTTCGCGTATAACCACCTTATGCTTACCCGAGTCTTGCGACCCACTATGCGGCCGCGGACAGCACGTTCATGCAAGGCTTGGATGGGCCTATCTACCTTCTCACCAAATAAGAGACGCCGCCATGGTGGCCGGTGAAGTGAAGAAGATTCAGGAGGGGGAAGTGGACAGGTTGGGAGGAATAAGAGAGGAACTCGAGAGGGGAGACGAAATTACATGTCGGACCGAGTGTTCGAATTTGACTAGTCACACGCCACGACTACTGACCTCCCCCGTTACAACTTGCAACCCTGGTGTTAGCATACCCTATAAACCTCTCACTTTGTTGCGTTGATCACAACAAATGCATCTATTCTTCCCATTTGTTTCCCTCTTCGTCGTAAGTGGGGTATCTGAGGTCCTCACACCCGTAGGCAGTCTGCTCGCGCGTTCTATATATATATTTAGATCATCATTGTCTAACTTCTCTATCATTTATCAACGTAGGTCAACTGCACATCATTCCGAATACTGGCTTTTGGTGTATAACCAGGACGACTATCTTCTAGCATCTTCACCGACCTGTGAAATAGTGGTGGCTCGTGATGTATCTCGCGCCCCCTTCCCCGGTTGATGCTGTTGATTTCCAAATGTTAATGCGTCGGTCAGGAGCAGACTTTCAACCAGGTAATCAAGACCGCGCCCACCTCAACTTTTTCTGTTGATATCTGCGGTCATCCAAAAAATACTTCCACGATGGAACACACTCCAGTATCCACCAGAGGGACGGTCCTTTCAACGAGTCATGTAGCACACCCTCGACGTCCTTTTCAAGTTCCTCCTGAACTTGCTTTTGATGCTCCGGGTTAGCGTGGGCCGGCTCTCCTCCTGGCCCACGATAAGCGAAATAGCGGCTTAAGGTGGGATTATCGTCGAACGCATTTTGGGCCCATTCAATCTTCAATCCCGCGTCGTCCATCTGTTGGACCATCCACAACAGACTCATTTGGCCGACTATTAGTACGGAGAATCTTTTGGGGCAGGGTATTCAGCATACCTAGGATTAGCTAGATGGTTTCTGTGTTTGACTTTTGAAGTGTTGACTTCTCCTCCACCGACGTCTGCAAACCCAGTATCAATGTCAGCGTAAAGAGTTGTTCAAGTTTCTCAGAGACCACATGCCACTATGGCTTCCAGCAAACCATACTTCTCTCCAGTCCGTTTCGCGCCAGGGGTAGTTGCACTTGATGTAACCGGGCGCTTGTCCGTCGCCCTCGCCATGGTCAGCGCTTGAGGCATCTGGAGCCGGAATACCCAAAGGGGCCCCAGCCCAAGGGTAATATCTGAACATTGCTCGGCGCTCATCAAGAGCAAGGGCTTGGCGGAATCTCTTGATCCCGGGGCTGTATGTGGTAAACGGCAAAGTCCTTCCAACAAGTCCAACGGACGTCACGCTCTCCCTAAGTAATCCAAAACAGTCAGTTCGTTTCGCCTCTCATCATTGGGCCCGCAGACGTACCATGCACCGATAAACTCAATGGGGACATCAATATTACGGCAGTAGATTTTCTTGAATTCTTGTGCCATTTTGACACCATTGTCAGACGTCGAGTCCTTGTACCGTTTATACGCGAACCGAACTTGCTCTAGGTTCCCTCTGGGTAGAAGACCGACCTTGAAGTACAAGTCATCTACATCTCCATGCTTCTTGGACCAAACGAAGAAATCATGACGCACGACATGTAGCATCCCGGCGAGGCAACGAGCAATATAGGCCCCTCTACTGAAGCCGAAAAGGCAAATCTTATCACCTGGCTGGTAGTTGTCCATGAGCCAAATGTAGGCGTGTAGTATCTGAGCGGAATATCGATGAGTTACATGTCTCGCCATCACCGGGATTTAAAGCTCACGTGGTCGCGAAGATAGCTGAGGTGAATTGATAGATTCAAATCAGTCACTGGGCGCCATCCGATAGGTAGAGCTAGTTACCAGGCAACAGCCATGTCGAAGACCTTGGAGATTGGCTGCCAGATCCTCCCCATCACATTGTTCGAGGAGACGTAAGTACCTGAAAAAACTATTCTTAGAAAAGCTGATGCTTTGGGAGAGGCGACATATTTACCTATGCCGGACTGATAATAACAAAGTTGCTTTTCGTCATTCATTTTGTAGAGGGCACCAAACAGCGCAGTGATGTTCGTTGTTTTCTTGCAGAAACTCTTCGCCGTTCCGTCGAAGAAGAGGAGCAAGTATTTTGATCCGCGTCGATGAGAAATTGCCCGCGGACGTTCTTCGACCCCGCCGTTGAGTGGTGAGGAAATGCCCGGAGTATACCGGATACCTTGTGAAGGAAAGGCCTGATGAAGTGGCGCCAAAGGCCTGATTTCGCTTTGCGATAGTTCTGAGATGGTGGTAGCGACTGGATCGGGAGAGGTGATGTCGGGGGTCAAAATCGAAATTGTGGTGTCGTTCGGGCTTGTTTCGCCCTCGGAAGTTCCCGGTCGGGCTTGTGTAGATGTGTAAGATAGTGTTGGTTCTGGCACGGCTGTAATGTCTGCACTCATGGTTTGGTGCGATGGGTGAGGGGGAGGTGAAAGGCACGCGAAGAGAGGGCGGGCGGAGGGGGAGGCGACAGTAAACTATGCTGAAGTTTGGACGACTTGCCTAGCAACATATACTCTCCCAGAACTATGGGAACTGCTGGACGTGGCGACGGTAAATACCTGAGCTCGGGACAGACTTGTTGGGCCGTTCGCGTGGCCTTCTTCTTCTTACGAAGTCCTACTGGCTTATTGGATGTGGGGAATAAGCTTGAAAGAGTGGTTATTTATTATAGCGCAGCAAGCTCTTGAACGGCCTAAATGCAATGGAATAACGAAAGCTTGCGGGGCACGAGTCGGCGGTCTTGGCCGATGGATGAATGTCGTCTGATAGTTTCATACATGTGCGGATCACGAAGTCGGGTGGCCCGAGTTAAGGAAAGTTAGACGGCGCCGGCCCAGGGCCGAAATTCCTGCACGGGCGACTCCAAAGGTTGGAAATGACCGCTCGCCACCAGGACCCGAAGATACGGAGAACGAGCGAGAGATCGGCGACGGACCAACTGGAGGAGTCTCGAGACCCGGTTTTAGCCCCGCATTGAACTAGGAGGGAAGTGGTGTTGCGGTCGTTTCCCCTGAATTGTTTCCCCGGGGACGCCTGCAATCGCCGAGGCAAGGATTAACTTGCTTTACTGACAGGGAAGAAGGCTGTCACCTACCGTGTGATAGGCGGGCCCAAGCTACAGCCTGTCAACTCAAGCACCGGGAAATTTGACCTTCTCGTTCATCGTCTTTGGGATCTTCAGGCCCTTGCTATACTTGATACGATTTGATAGAGCCCGGAAAGATCCCAACGAGAAGTTCCAAATTTCTCGATGAACACCCAACCTGCTGTCAATTCTTTCCCCTTCTTTCTCGGCCTTCCTTGAGGACTCATGCCGTTCGTTGGCATCTGACTAACGAAGAATAAATGGATGCTTTACATAAGAGGATCCGAATGCAGTTAGCCAGTCTGCGCCTCGCTACATGCCTTCTTGAGCCAAGATACTCTGCCAGCGAAGGCCGTCATCCTTCAGATCCCGAAGAAGACGGACGCGCAAATTTCGCTGGTGTGATTAGACACCTGAGGCGCAACGATGTCAGTGGATTCCTTCGCCCTTCAACCGTTCCCCTTACAATTTTCGTCCCGGTCGCCATGGTCGTGGTGCCCACGTTTCGGGATACCAATTATGTAGGCAGCTCGTCTAAAAGTTCCCAAATAATATGAATTTTGTAGATAACCTGGGCCCAAAACCCAATATCACTGTAACCGGTAACTTGGGCAGGAGTGGGGGAGGCTTCTCCCGATCCTAGCTACGCGGGTACCTTTTGGAAGGTGCTTCCCTGAGCTGCTTTAGGACGGGGAAGTCCGGTAAGCCGATTGTCATGGGTGAAAATGAGTTTTGCAAACCACTGCAGCTGCAAATTGGGTCTTTGTGTCTTTTGCATGGCCATATTGTACATGCCGTCGTCGCGCCAGGTCTACGCAAGGGGATCTGTTTTCCCAAAGTGTCTTCTGCCGCCGACGGCTGTGAGTCGACGCGCCGTTTTTCCGCGATGAACCCTGACTTTGCGCCCCTTGATGATCTTAATTATCCTTCGGATGGGTCAGGTTGTCGATGATCGATTCGTTTCCGGACTAAACATGCTGGTTCTACACGCTTGTAAGACCGTATTCCGCGTCTGAATACTTTACCCCCCTTATATCGGGCTTAGTGTAGCCATTGGAGGCTACTAGGGCCTGATATCTCTTCGAAAATCAGATGAAAATGAGATAGCAAAACTATTCGGTCCCGGCCATCTGTGGAATGTCCCGGCTCAGGACAAATGACGTTTTGTGAAGTGAAAAAAAAAGGCCTCCACCAAACCTCCACCTGCGTATCAATGGCGTATGGGGCAGATGTCCCTCGTGAGAACATTTTGCGCACAGGCACATCTCTCGGCAAGCTCCGCTTGATGCCAATATTTGGAATAACGCTTGAGATTTACAATTATACACCTGCACGAAGTGTAGCTGGCGTACTGGGGGAAACGGGTGGTTGATCGGCGTGGTTCTCGTCATCGCCCTTGACGATACGATTGGTCGAAAGTTTTTCGCCGTGACTGCGTCGCCACAATAGTAGGATGTATTACCCATTCAAGACGAGAGAAGGAGACGTCGGCGTAGAGAAGATTGGGGGGGGGGGGGGGAGAACCCGGTGGCCCGCCGGGCGGACCGGGGGGGGGCGGGGGGGGGGCGCGGGGACCGCCGCCGCCCGGTTTTGCCC
>WSUI01001240.1:0-10352 GCA_019633595.1 Tulasnella sp. UAMH 9824 | reverse complement strand
GGGACCCTGAGTCCGATGTGGGTCGCGTTTCGAAACCGCGCGCACGCTAAAATCCTCCCTAGCACTCTCCCCTCGAGTGTGTGCTCCCTCTCCCCTGAGCGGTTTCGGCATCACCAAACGGTTAATTGACTTAAGGCCTGTCATGATAAGTAGCATGCGCTCGCATTTCATCATAGCCCATGCTGTAACTCCTTAGACGGCGGCCTGTGTGCTCGGGGGACTTGACCGGTGTCAGGGGGCCGCTCACAGGCCCAAGGTACGCGATTCAGGTCCAGTTCAAACCAAAAACGCCACCTCTCCCCACCTTTTCTCCCTCTATCCGTCCCGACGCTCGTCCTAAACCTTGAAGCGCAAAGCGGGCAGCCTCAAAATGATCTCCGTCACGACGTCAGCTGCCTCGTCATTTAATTATGACCAGCGTTCCATGGGCTTTCATTGAGAACCGGGTGCCACAACGCTCCGGTCCGAGTAGCGCATGGCCGAATGCCTCTTATCCCGTTTAAGGGTCAATACACCACCACACGTCTGCTATCATCTCCTTGTCTCCAACAACACTGCCTTCCCTCCACGTCCTCTCATCTCAACACCTATCAGACACTCGCATCTCCATGTGGGTTCTTGAAACCTGCGGACCAATAGCGAGCGTACAATCAGTTCATGAAGATCACTTCCGCCCCCGTTTGGGACCTGTTTCCGTTTCGACTTGATAAAGCACACACAGGTTCTACGCCTCTCGTCGTTCATGTGCATCAGGGTGCCATTTGATCAAGAGTGCATACGTATGTTCTCTCTCTGAGTGTGTAACTTTCGCCGGGCTTCTGTCTTTCCACGTGCATGACGTCTCTGCTGTGCTCTTTCCTCTGCCGAAGCCAAGTGGGAGCACACCGCGCATTCCCTTACTTGCCGGCATATCCTCCAGCTCTTGTCTTGACTTTACGTGGTTTCTCTCGGGCAAAGGGATTTTCGTGGTGTCATGGATAGATCTGCTTGGCACTGACGTGGCAAAGTTCCCAACCGCGGTCAACGTCGCAGTTATGCCCGTCTCTCCGGCATCAACGGCAGACTCTGATCCTCAAGAGCTTGCCTCGGTCTCGACATATTTCTCTCGTATCTTCGAAAACGCCAAGGCTTGGGCCTGAAAGAACTTCAGGAGCATATGGACGAACGGCCATTCCACACCGGCTTTCGGCGTTCGAACTCACCGCCCTGCCGGCTGCCCTACCTTCTAAGGACCTCCCTTGGCGCTTAGTACGCACCTTTAGTGCGATTCCCTACTATCTATCTTGACTATAACTGCGCAAAAGTGCTTCTTTTCTTCTAAGCTCCACATGCTCCAAGCCGATGAACCTCTGCTTCTGTTCTACTTTCGCATAACCGATTTCATCTACCTAGCGCCCAAAAGTCCAACTCTGACCTTAACCTAGGCCCTTTCGAATACGGAAGCAGATTATCTCTCTCTTCTTTATCCTCATCGAAGCGTAATACGTACTTCTAGCTCCGCATCTAATCGGTGCAGATGAACATACCCTACCTCACCACATGCTGCGCGCCGCCAATCATCCTCCTGCTTCACACGCCCCGTGCTGCATGCTTATTGTCTTACCCTCTCGAGAACCCTAACGCCCACATCGCGATCAGCGCCTCCTCCCAGGTAGGATCGAGGGAACGACAGAAGAAGCGATCGAAGCTCCCCGAGCGCGCGCGTGCCGCTCGTCTTCAAACCCCGCTCCGAGATCTCATGTAAGGTTAAAATCGGCGCATGAGAACTCGCGTCAAAGGCTAAATACCGGGCGGCCCGAGGAACGCTTATATATAGCCTTGTCGAGGAAAAGCAGGGCTCTTCGTCAGTTCTCCCGCTTTTCAAGTCGTGCTTCCACAAGGACATCGAAGCGGCGTGCGCTTGTGAGAGAGGCTTTTCCTTGCTCGCCACTCGGGCTGTCATCGTCCCATGTTTACGGTATCCATCGACAGCTTTACTGATCACGCGAGCGGTTTCTGAAGAATGCTATGGACTTCCTTTTTGTGTGTGTGTGTGTATGGTCGCTCTTTGGCTTTGATCAACCTGGATGGAGATGCAGAACGTGGAATTCTCTAATTCAGCCTGGGTTAGTCAGCGCTTCTCCGGGGGGTCTGAACGAGAGTTGAACGCTCCCTTCGCTTTTTTGTACTACTCCATCTATTGATTGTCATGCTCAGCCGTCCGAGATCCGAGTGAACTTTGATACTCAAAGTTCCGACAACCTGATAGTGCTTATTGCGGCAAGCTCTGAAGCACGGTGAGGTGAGCGTGCGGCTGAGTCGGGTGGGAAACTTCGCGAGTTTGAATTCGCCGTTCAGCAGACGTGGGTCTTGGACTTCCCGTCCAGCTGAGGGATGTTTGAACGGTGCGCCTGGTGGAAATCCGACGAATAGATATCTATTTAGGGGAAGAAGCCCTGCTTCGCAGCGGTGGCTAGGGAAAGGTTAGCTTATTGCGGTGACTTCGGAAGTACGGTGATGTGAGCGTACAGTTGAGGTGGATGGAAAACTTCGCGAGGTCGAACAAATCGTTCGGCAGAAATCTCGCCTACTTCATTTAGGGTTTGAACCGATCTCGCTGATCCTAATAGAACTACAATACCCCGGAGGTGCCTTAGGGGTGAAGCGGCCGGGTCGTCGAGATGAGGGCAGACCGTCCCGCTAGCTGAAGCGAGCAGGAATGGCTAAAGCACACGATTTAAAACGTACCCAACTTTGCGCGGACTTGAAAAGGATTGTGCCGTCCAGCAGAGGCAAACTTGAGCGGCGTGCCTGACGAAAATCATGTTTAGGGAAAGGATCCCCGGTCCACATCAGCGGTCAGGGACAGGGTACTGCCCCCGAAAGAAAACGACCAGCCATTGCTTCTCGCGAGATCGTGCACGTATTTCGTTGAGCATAAATATTGGCCGTGGCTAGCGCGTTTCCTTGAGATCGGGTGGATGGAGCCAGCCTCAGAGCTGGGCCTAGGAATGTATGGATGAAAAATTCGGTACGGTGTCGTCCTCGCTGTTATTTTGGACTTGAATTGTGGCTGATTACGGGTTAGGACGGATAGGACAGGTCATCTGGTCCTCGAATGGGTGATCTGAGAAATCGATCACCTCAACCGACGTTGTCCGTGAAAACGGAAGCGCCCGGATGCTCTCTGCACCCTTTCTTCCACCAACCCCTCCCCCACATCTCGTCCAGTCCCTTTAGCTCTTCTCATGTCCATTAATAACTCGATGATGGCGACCGGAAGCCAGCACAGAAATGTGTCTACTCAACTATCGACCCCACCAGCGACAAGCGCTCAAGCAATCATCCAAGCTGAACCGATCATTGAGCCTCTCAGAATACGTCCCGTAAGCGCTCGAGTACGCTTCCGTTCCAAAGGCCCCCCATGTCTCATCGCTATTGTTGTTTTAGCGGGAAGTTCTAAATTCTTTGGGGAGTCTCCGCATTCCGAAAACGAGAATCGCGCTGCTGCCAGCGAATATCGGGTCCTCCAAGGCCGGCGGCAAAGCGGACGTAGTTTGCGCCTCTCTGCTTCCCGAGGAACCTACCAACGTCTCGAATCCCGAAAATGTTGAGTACGTGGCGGTCAAAAAGTTTCGTTTGGACGAGGACACCAAAGACGACCGTGTTCTCGCTGTAAGTCTCCTCCACGCATCCATTCTTCACGCCCTGTCCTAATCCGGTTATCCCTCGCTCTTCTAGCTCCTCGCAAATGAAATTCACCTTCTGAGTGAGCTGTCTCACCCAAATATAGTTAGCATCGTTGGATTTGTTGAAGATGCCGGAGACGCGATCGCATGGATGATCTTCAGATGGGAGGAAAATGGCAATCTGCGGGAGTTTATTGGATCCGCAAACTGGGAACTTCCAGAGCGGCTATCACTGGTTTGTCTGCCCTCACGCTAAAGACTGGTTTTCTCTGACCATCCTCTAGATATACGATGTGTCTGAAGGACTCGCCTACCTTCATACACGAGAAAAACCGATCTGCCATGGTGATCTGAAATCGGTAGGTCAAAGGCTCACTCGTTTTTCGTGGCACTGAACGCGTTCTTTAAATAGCTCAATATTCTCATCAACGCCAATAATAGGGCCCTTATTACAGATTTTGGTTCGGCTCGCGTACTAGACCCAAGATCCGGGTCAACCAGCGGAGACCTGCCGACAAGTAATCGGAAGCTTCCCCTGAACATGGACCCAAGCACAAACACAAACTCCCCAAAGGCCGAGCTCGCACAGTCCGGTCAATGCATTACTATGACTGGTCCAACATGGACACTGAGATGGGCGGCACCTGAGCTTCTTGAAGGGAGATTGCCAGATTTCGCGAGTGATATTTGGGCTTTTGGTTGGATCTGCTGGGAGGTATGTTGTTCTGACGCCATATGCGGAGCTTATTGCGCAATGTATACCTCAGTTAACGATCGGGGCAGGCTATCACTGGCCTATTCCCATTTTCTGGACAAAGTGACGTCACTGCTGTGGATCGCATTTGTCAGGGTGAACTCCCAACGCTGAGAGACGATGCCGACCTGCGTCAAATACAAGCCCTCTGCACCCTCATGAGTGACTGTTGGGAATCGCACCCAGAAGACCGTCCATCAGCAGCTACGTGCCAAACCCGCATATCGTGGATGGTAAGATAGCACTGAACATTTTTCCGTTCTGTGCCGCTGACAGTGGTTGAAAGGGTCGCGTGACACCATCCAGAAGTACCGAAACCCGTTCCGCAGCGCTCTTGTCCGCCATTGCTTGGATGCACCTCTGGAATGGCCGCGTGGACGATGCCGAGCGACACTTCCGCTTAACCCTGGAGATTGCACGTTCTGCCCAAGACAAAGTTTCCATCGCTATTGCAATCGAAGGCCTTGGCACGATTCACACTCATAGAAATGAGAATGCTAAGGCCGTAGCACTATACACTGAAGCTTGCGAGGTTTATGCGGCAATCGGTAACCAGCTTGGCCGCGCTGGTGCTCTCAGGAGTCTGGGTGATGCCTACTATCTGAGTGGCCAGTCCTCCAATGCCGAAGCTGCATACGTCGAGGCTCGAGACATCTTCGCCCGGATGGAAGATCAGCTAGGATTTGCTCAAGCCACAGTGGGGCTGGGATATCTGTACTATACGACCGGGCAGGGCCTCAATGCTGAGGTATCATTTAACCAAGCTCTGCAAATTCACCTTTCCATTGGGAACGAGCTTGGAGTAGCCCATGCGCTCAGGGGGTTGGGTGATGTTCATCGGACAAACAGGGAGTACGCTAAAGCGGAGAAATCGTATATTGAAGCTCGTAACATCTACGATCGGCTCGGGTCCGACCTTGACTCTGCAAACGCTCTCGAGAATCTGGGCACTGTCTACCGCTTAACCGACCAGTACGCCAAGGCAGAATCTTGCTATGCAGATGCCCGCGACAGATTTCTTCGGATAGGGTATCAGCGTGGCTACGCCATAACCCTGCAGCATCTTGGAGCCATATTTCATGCGAGAGGGGAACATGAAAAAGGAGATGATCTGTCCCGCCAAGCCGACGAAATTTACCGAAGGATCTGGTGCCTGTAGTTACCTTCAGAAATGACACAATAGCTGCGCCTGCTGATGGTGAAATCGTCAATTCCGCTGTAGATACTACACTTAGATAAGTATTTCATCGATTTCGAGTCCCATTTACCAAGTAGAGAGGCATTCCGTACATAGTTGGGGTTTCTAAACGCGCGGGCCGCGCTAAACTCGAGAAAACAAGCCCCCTGGTGCTTGCTGTACGCTCGCCCTGCGCGTCTAACTCCATACGATAGTTAGCTCAAGGCTTATGATTGGTAGAATCTTTGATTAATTCCCATGTTGTAAGAAGCATGTCCGATTAAAGTGTGCCACGGTGGCCTTACGCTCCGTGCTTCAGGTTTCAGGGGGTCTTTTCCGGACCAATGAATGCGTCAGGCCTAGTTCAAAGTTAAAACGCCCCCACTCGCACTTCCTCTCCTCGCTCCCTCATCCGCCCGATCTCCATCCTAAGCATTCAAACGCATCCGCGGCCGCCTCAAATGAGGTCCGTCACAGTCTAGTACAACATCAGGTAATCTCTCATGGGCTGAATCAATCCAGGGCTTACAACGCTCCGGTCTGAGTCGCGTAGCTCGCTCCAGGTAGCTCCGTGGTTAGTTTGAAGGGAATGAAATATATAAATAATATAATGCTGTTGTACACTCGATCGTATGCTAGGTCATCCCCCAACGTGTACCGGAGTAGGGAAGCCGGCGCCTCCGGCTCGCCGACGCGCGGGACCCAGGTGCAACCGGACTAGGGGTGAAGGGGAGTACAACCAAAGCACCCTCCCTCACTGGTTGGTACTCGTTGGGGGATGGTTTCTGGGCTATAGAAAACCGGCGATAGGACGATAAGGCTGTGTGTTGAGTGATTGGGACAATGGATAATGGTGAGGAGAGGAGATTTTGGGACGACGGGGTTCATGCGAGTTCACTCAGTATGTCCGCGAGATGGCCGCTGCGCTTGTCCTCTCTCAGGATCGATACATCATCACACATCTACCATCATTTCCTACTGCCTTTTATCCACCTCCTCTCAACTCGACACCTATCAGACATTCGGATCGCTATGTGGGTTCCGAGAACTTGCCGGCGTCCCGACCGCGCGTCCAAAAAGTTCAAGCCCATCCGCGGCAGCCTCAAAATGATCTCCGTCGCGGTCCAGAACGACTTCAGCTGGCTCGTCATTTACATAATTATGACCAGCGTTCTATAGGCTGCGGTGAAACCGGGTGCCACAACGCTCCGGTCCGAGTAGCGCACGGCCGAATGCCTCTTATCCTGTTTCAGGGTCAATATAACACCACCACACCTCTGCTATCTTTTCCTTGTTTCCAACAACACTGCCTTCCCTCCACGTCCTCTCATCTCAACACCTATCAGACACTCGCATCTCCATGTGGGTTCTTGGAACCTGCCACCCAATGGCGAGCGTACAATCAGTTCATGAAGATCACTTCTCTCCCCCTTTTGGGACCTGTTTCCGTTTCGTTTCAACTTGATAAAGCACACAGCTTCTACGCCTCTCGTCGTTCATGTGCATCAGGGTGCCATTTGATCGAGAGTTCATACGTATGTTCTCTATCTGAGTGTGTAACTTTCTATCTTCCACGTGCATGACGGCTTTGCTGTGCTCTCCTCCCTGCCGAACCCAAGTGGGAGCACACCGCGCATTCCCTGACTTGCCGGCATATCCTCCAGCTCTTGTCTTGACTTTACGTGGTTTCTCTCTGGCAAGGGGATTTCGTGGTGTCTTGGCCGGCTCTGCTTGGCACTGACGTGGCAAAATTCCCAACCGCGGTCACCGTCGCAGCTCTGCTCGTCTCTCTGGCATCAACCACAGATTCTCATGCTTGGAAGCTTGCCTGATCTCGACATCGTTCTGTTGTATCTTCGAAAACGCCACGGCTTGTGCTTGAAAGAACTTCAGGAGCATATGGACAAACGGCGATTCCACACCGGCTTTCGGCGTTCGAACTCACCGCCCTGCCGGCTGCCCTACCTTCTAAGGACCTCCCTTGGCGCTTAATACGCACCTTTAGTGCGATTCCTACTATCCATGTTGACGATAACTGCGCAAAAGTGCTTCTTTTCTTCTAAGCTCCACATGCTCCACGCCGATGAACCTCTGCTTCTGTTCTATGTTTGCATAATCGATTTCATCTACCTAGCGCCCAAAGTCCGAGTCTGACCTTAACCTAGGCCCTTTCGAATGCGGAAGCATATTATCTCTCTCTTCTTTATCCTCATCGAAGCGTAATACGTACTTCTAACACCGCATCTAATCGGTGCAGATGATCATACCCTACCTCAGCACATGCTGCGCACCGCCAATCATCCTCCTGCTTCACACGCCCCATGTTGCACGCTTACTGTCCAGAAACCTAACATCTACATCGCGATCCTCGCCTCCATCTGGGTAGGATCGAGGGAACGACAGAAGGAAGCCGATCGAAGCCTCCCGAGCGCGCGCGCAAAGGGTTTCCTCCTTCAAACCCCGCTCCAGGATCCCATGTAAGGTTAAAATCGGCGCATGAGAAAAAAAGAAATCGCAGCAAAAAGGCTAAATACCGGGCGGCCCGAGGGACGCTTTAAATATAGCCTTTGGCGAGTAGAAGCGGGCGCGTTTTTTTTTCGTTCCTCGTCCCTTGCGCTTCTGTTTTTGCTTCTCCTGGGATGTTGGTGAGAGGGGGGGGGCGGCTTTTTTAAGCTCGCGGCTTTGGCTTTCGTCTCCTTCGGTTGTTGGCGGGAAGCTTTTCGGGGCTGCGGAGCGTAACTGGGTCGCTCTTCCACTCGAGTAAATGATGCCTACGCACCTTCGCTACTTGATTCTCTTCACTTGGTTCGAACATTCAGAGGTGCAAAGTTCTCACACAAATTCTGATTTGGCTAACCAGATGAAGTCGAAGCATCCACTATGTATCCTGCCTTTCGCCAGGTCGAACAGAGGCTTCGGACTCGCCCCTAGCACAAACGGTGGACAGGAAAAGAGGTTGGTGAACGATGGACCGATTTCCAAATCGTGAAGGTTTGCCACCCACTCACCGTATGCGCTGGAAGATCTCGATCGCGTCTCTCGCCTGTCGAAGACTGTAGTCCACGTCACCCTTAAAGCTATCTTCCACCGACTGAACTTCGCATTCTCTCACTATCCTGGTGAGCTCGGGGATCAAGTAGTTCGCTACCTTGATAACTCTTCAAAAGTAAGGGGCATCTTAGCGCATAAAGGCGAGCGGGGGAGTCGCAGGACGCGCCAACGCACCGTTCAGTAAACGGGTTCCTCTTCTCGACGCCGGGAGGATCCGGCTCGGACGAAGTCATCCCGCGCTTGAGGACCTCGTCCTCGTGCACCATCCTGTTTTGGCAGTCGATTTCGCAGCATACGGCTGTCCAGTGAAGCCAATACATGTGCCGTTCGAGCAGCCCGATGTTGGCTCCGGTCGGCTCGGTGAGGTCGAAGAACAGTTTGGCTTCTCGTTACTCATCGACGCGGATTAGTCTCTCTTGCTCTGGAACTGCACTGGAGGTAAAGAGAGGTGCGACGTACATAAGCTTTCGAGGTCGCAATCGTCGCGCCCGAGCTTGACGGAGTACTCGTAGGCGGTGCCGTTGTTGCGTCGATACTGGTCTTTGTTATTCATGCTGGATGGAGGAAAGGGGCTGCAGAAAAGAGTCTAGTACGTGATTGGCTTCCCCCTACCTTACGGAATCATTGTGCTATTATACTGAGATTGAGGTATTTTCACGTCGACCGTATCCAACGCATGGAGTATCGTTTTCGTGTGTGGTTTCGAGTCGGGCGCGCTGCGTAAGCGACATCGTAAGGCGTACACGCCGATCGACACTCCGTCGAAAGCGACCCTCTTTGTTCGCCACCGAGAGAAAGGGAGTTTCGATTGTGACATGAGGGTATCATTCATACAAAAAGAAAATTACCAAGAGGCGCGAGAGGCTTTTGAGACAAACGCTACTCTTGCTGGACGGAGGATGAGGGGAATAGTCCGCATAATTTGAAACGCTCGAACTTCTTTTGAGGACCACGTCTCAGACGAAGCGTAGGTCACACTTCCCCATCGACGGATTCCCTCTAAACGGATAGCTTCACTCGAACTCTCCGAGCCGTAGATCAGAGGTCTATGAAAGATGTAATTATGTGAGAAGCGTTTGGCGACCCACGACAATTTTGGTCTGGCTCAATTTTCAAGCAACGGGGCCAAGTTTCGAAAACAAAGAATTGATATCTCTGAAGGGCGCTTTTACTCTCTCTCTGGGTGCTAAAATTCTGGTTAGGAAGAAAACGGCGGGCCTTCATCCCTGCTCTGGCGGCTGACGGGTGTAAGCGAGTAGCTCCGAAGCAAACTTTGGTTGCGTTTGTCCCTCCTTCTCCACCACCACCACCACCTACGTGTTTTCTCGCGTCTCCCGTCTAGCTATTGTACTTATGGTAAGCCTCACTATAGAACTGACAATATATAATACTAAGCTCGGCCGTAGACGAAACTTCTAGGGTACCGCCCCCTTTCATCGATCCTCGATTATTTACAACCGAATGATCTCACAACGAACATCAACACGTCTGAAGTTGATCGAAAACGGCGGGGACATCCACTCACGCGCCAAGCCAACTCCAAATTTGTGACATTGCCTGAAGACATCCTCTGGCTCATTGTGGACTACCTGGACGAGAATGCGCAAGCCTCCCTTGTTTGTAGTTGCCGGCACCTCCGGCACTTGCTCGAAGTGTTGCTCTACCGCCACATCGAATTCCCTTACCCTTCGAACTGCCTCAA
>WSUI01000124.1:0-55115 GCA_019633595.1 Tulasnella sp. UAMH 9824 | reverse complement strand
CCGATACCGGCAGCTCCGTGCTGCTGCTGGGCACCTCGAAGGAAGGAGTGGACTTGGAGAAGCTCATGAAGAAGACGAGGGAAGCTCCGATGCTTCTAGTCCTACCGGTCCTCTTGCGCGTTGCTCTCCTATCCGCCAAATTCGACCCTCCAAACGCCCCGCCTGCCACAGCCTCACTCAAAGTCCCCGACACCGTCTCGGCCTGGATCGGTTTGCCCGAAGACGAGTACCGGAGGAGCTGCCTTGGTGGATTCGGCAAGGCCGACGAGTGCGCTGCGATCGTGGGCAAGGCCGTTCTGAAGAACAAGCGCATGGCGGTGCTGAGCTGGATGAAGGAGTGGTTGGAGCGGAGCGTGAGGGAAGAGGAGGAGGATAGCAGCAGCGATGAGGAGGATGAGGACGACGGTGTTAGGATTCGAGCTTGACTGCATGGTCCGGCAAAGATGTCAAATAGACGAGCCTCGGGCTCGATCAGAACCCTAGACGGACTGATGTTTCCTTTCTTTAGAATTTCCTCTTTTTCTCTTTTTGCACTCTCTATTTTTCTTTGCATTTCGTCTCTCTCTGGTCATTGGGGTACTTTTCGCATGTTGCACGCACTACTATATCGAGCTAATTCTCATTCTCTGGGGTGTTCGTACATACATACAGATTTACCGCAATCCAATTCAATATCATATTCTACTTTTTTAACACATCAATGACTATCGATACATTAGAGTTGAGTACTGTGGCGCGATTCCATATTTAAGGAATGTCCTGACGGCGTTCGAAAATTAAAGGGATTGGGGCACCGTTCCAGACGCGCCTTGTATCTGTAATAGTACTGAAGACAAAATGAGGACTGAGAGCGCCGTCTGAAGACCGCATCTAGTGCAGTGATAATGGGAGCTGCGGTGCTGTTAAACTGCCCATTTGCAGAGCGCGGATCCCGTCAAGATGATGACGATGATGAGGGATAGGAATAGGACCAAGCTGCGACCTCTCCTTACTAGCCCTTCACGAGGGAGGATATGATTCTCCGACTGCCGTGATTCCGAAAGGTTGGTTAATCGTCTAACGACGGCCGACATGGAAGGCCTTGCGCTCGGCGACTGCGACCAACATTCCTTTAAGAAACCCTTCATTAATCCTTGGAGCGAAGGGTATTTGCTCCAGTCTTCTATCGGATCTTTCGGGTTGTTGCAATCGCAAACTTTGAGCGTAATTTGATTGTTGGTCAATCCAGCGTGTGGCAGTTCTCCCGTCATGACCTGGTAAAAGAGGGAACAAACGCATTGTGTCAGTGCACTGGAGAAGGCGTAGGCGAGAAAGATAAATGGATGGATTTATTTACCGTGAACGCCAAGCTTCCAAAGCTATAGACGTCACTCTGGCAGGACCTTGGCTCTCCTCGAATGCACTCTGGAGACATCCATGGCGTACTTCCTCCTACGCAGTGAGACGGTGTGTACATTCTCTCTTCTCCAAGAATTGTCGACAGGCCAAAGTCCGTAAGGAGAGGCTTTCCCTGGTCATTGATGAGGATATTCTCCTTTAAAGTACTCTCAATAAGCGCAAGGAGATCAAAGAGAGATTTTCACTTGCGGGTTTCAGATCCCCCGTGGACGATGGGCTGGGGACGAGAATGAAGGTACTCAAGTCCTTGTGCTATCCCACATAACTAAGGGCAAATGTGGATTAGGTAACGTAATGTACGACAATTTTAAACATACAAGTTTCATCCGCTCGATTTGAGAGAGGCTTCTCAAGCAGCCGTTTAGATTTCCTCGTTTGTACCAAGGTGATATGAAGGAGAGATTAGGCGTCAAAGTCCATCCAATAAGCGGGACGATGTTTGGGTGATCTAGCGCGGACCAAGTGATAGCCTCTTGTTGAAATCGCTGAACGCAAAGGTTACTTCTTAATCGCTTTGGAGCGATTGAACTGTGAGAGACGTACCTGTAGTAGGTGCGCAATCACTCCATCCACATCATCACAGCTATTCATCCAGACAGATCTAAGGACCTTCACGGCCGCCTAGTGTATGTACGCGATTCAGGATTGTATGTGGGCGTCTGGTGAGGCTGTATTGTGATTTGAAGACTCACCTCCGTACGACATGACTCCGATGGTGCCAGGAACCGGACCTTGCACCGCCAGACGTCGCTATAACCGCCTCCGCATGAGGGTCTTCCTTGAAGCTTGCTTATATATCCCTGTAAAGAAGGCCTGGTTGGCCAGAAACGGCACTCCTGTGGAACGCCGGTACGAGGATCCGGTCGAGGAATTGAAGCGGGCCTGTTGAAGCGACTGGATGATGTTTGCGGAACGGCGTCTTTTGCAGAGCTAAATATTGAAGGATGAGTTGCTGTGAGACCTTTCGGTTGAAAGCTTATTGGTGCGGTAACCGCTGCTTCGGAGATGTCTCGTGTTAGCACATCTCCCACCGGTTGAGAATTCGGAGAGAGTAGTATCTCCAAGTCTAGTTTTTTTTATAAGAAGGCGTCTTTGACCACGGGCTGTTCTCAGAAAACGCGGGGGGAGATGAGCTCTCTGAGGAGAGATCCTAGAACACGAGGCGGGAGACGGGCTCTCTAAGTAGAGATCATAGAACACGAGGTGGGAGAGGGGGTTGTAGGCGAGCGACATGCCAAAACGCGGTATTGCAGTAAGAAAAAGCAAGTTAGAAAGGCGTCAAGAAAAAATACCGTAGCGAATTGGTGGGACTAGATAAGATGGGCCTTGCCATGCCGGGGACCGAGTCTATCGAGTAGAGCAAAACATGGGCAGCGTTTTCAAATCGGGAAGAGAGGGAAGAGAGTGAATTGAGTAAGCATCGCCTCCCTCTTGGAGGTAGAAGGACGACTCTCCGACGTGGGTTCGTTGCGGGACAAGGACCAACGCCCCTCTTCTATCGGGACTGTGGTGGAGCGGGTGTCACGAGAGCAGAAGGGATGGGAACTTATATTCCCAAAGCCCCTCACGGTCAACAGGCTTGGGTCTTCAAACGAGTGATTCCACTGGACCATATCCGACGTTTATCCGACTCTGCCTCACGTGTTTTGCTTTAAGCCTTCGCTTTGACGGCGGGTACGTTTCGTCCTCTGTGCCACCTCCTCAATGTTTTGTTCTGTATCATTTTTGGTCTTTGACTTGTTTTGTTCTTTTTTCTGCATCTTCTTTATACATGCCAGCTGTTTTCTGTCGGGCTATAGGCTTCGTTGCCTCTCGCGTTCTCTATGTCGCCCTTCGCCGCTTACCACCACCGCATCTTTCCCCTCTTCACGTATTTCCTTCCCAGTGGTGGCAACATCCACATATGTGACCTGCTTTATTTCCTTAGTCTTGCACTCTGACGCATCGTTCGTTCATAGCAGTTACTAGTCTCTTAACGTCGTCGGTCCATGGCATTCTCTCCCTCTTGCAACCTCATTTGATCTAAGGGCCTCCCCGAGGTGGAGAGAGACCGTAGGCAAGAGGATTTGGGCCATCCGCGCGTGCGGCCCTAACCATTATGGGGTATTAACTCAAATCGCACAAGTACCATTCCTCCACCCTCCTGACGTAACGCGCTCAACTCGACGACCCGCTCCCTTGGGCCAGAGCGATCCCAGCCCACAACCACTGCCAACATCTTATAGAGACATTATTTTCCCAAATCGGAGTAGGACAAATAGTAATTATAAGCGATCCTTTTCTACTGAGAAACGCCCTTGCGAGCAACCCCTGTGCGTTTTTTTTCTTTTCGTCATCATTAAAAAATGCTCGGTTCACGCGCAAGCCCCTGCCCGGGGGTTCGCCGAAAGCTGGCGCCGGAGCTAAGGGGCTTAATCCGTGAGCCCAAAAAAATAAATCGAGCTGGTTGTTATTCGGCGGTTGTGGGCTGCGATCGCTTGGCCCGAGGGAGTGGGTCGGTCGAGTTGAGCGTGTTATGGCAGTGGTCTTGAGGGGTAAGTAATGGAACCTGTACCAATCGAGTTAGTCTCTCCTAGCTACTGTTCAATTCCTCCTGCTCTCGTAGTTGCAGCGTTATATACGCATATACATGCAACTCTCCTCCCACCAAACCCTCTCAATCCCTCCTGCTCTCGTAGTTGCCGCGTCATATCTGCAAATACATGCAACTCTCCTCCCACCAAACCCTCTTCCGACTCTGCTTCCTAACGCCGCTGCGAGCACTGCTCGCCGGCGCTCGACAACTCCTCCGCGTCATGACATCAGCCATCGGGACTTCAACCCCCCCGCTACGATACGAGCCCGAAACCGACGCACCCGCACACCTCGGAGATCCCGTATGTCTGACCTCTCCAGTTAACGCATCTGTCACATTCCTCGAGTGGTTGTCACTGACTGACCTCGGCCCACTCTACTCTAGCCGAACGATGTCCGCTACGTTGACCAAGAAACTAGTACATCATCGCGGAAACCTTTACCGGGTCTTCCTCAGACGCCCTGCGTCGACGAAGAGATCCCAGACTTTGTCAACGCAACCACGATGGCAATGAGCCACGGAGACGCCCAATCATCAGAGCAGGCGATTCGCGGAGCGAAATTTCCAACCGTGAGTAATTGGTTCACCGGCCGTGCTGGGCTGCCCCTGCCTTCACCGACGGAAGGAACTTTCGGCGTTTAGGAGCACCGCTGCCCTCAACTTGGAGCTCAACGTTGACCTTGTATGTTTTCATCCTTTTCAGCAGCCTACACTTGATCTCGTGCCTCTCACCGACGGCACCGGGACTTTGGAACGCGCTCTAATCTTGGCTTGGCTCGTTCACTTCTACGTCCACTCCACATCTCCGTCGTTGAGCAAGGAAATTGCCGTGCCCACTTCTATCTCGCGCCACGTACTCCGTGAGTAAAATAATAGGGGAGGAATCAAACTTGAAAGGCTGATGTTTTGGTCCCACTGCCTTTAGGGGATTCCTTGCCGCGGAGGACTGCGCCAGTTCTTACCTACGCTTGCACTAGCGCCAACCTACGGAACCTTGAACTCCGGGATGATAAGGGATCCACCGGTAACATCTTGACATCAGACCTGGTAGAGGAAGTGCCGAGCCTTCTCCCACAGGGACCACCAACTTGATCCCGACCGCAAACACCGGTCTCTCGAACGCCCGACGCCAGCGCGTTATATGAGACGTACTTCATCCCTGCGAGTCGGTTTTTAATGGGTTGCATTGAAGAACCGAAAGGACGTCCTCTTTATACAGGCGGTTATAGCGACGTCTGGCAATGCAATGTCCGTTTCTTCGCACCATCGGAAGCACTTCCTGCCAAGGTAAGCCTCTGAGTAACAGTATCATCCCAACCGACATTCACAGAAAACACTAACCGGGTACACCAGGTTGCCCTCAAGGTCCTTCGATCAGTGTGGTTGAGCAACCGACAGGAAGCCGACGCGAATGAGCGCAAGCTACGGGTCGGTCCTTCTTCCAAATTACACGACTACTGTAAACTAAATCTCTTAACAAACCAACTTCTTAGAGGTTTATGCAGGAGATCATAACTTGGCTTGGCCTACCATACCACCCAAACATCGTTCCTCTCATTGGCTGGACCTTGGTCCCAAACCTTTCGTTCATATCCCCTTGGTACAAGCGAGGGAATCTATATCGCCACTTGAAGATCCCTAAAACTCGACAGATACAAGTCGTGCGTTGAAGTTTCACGCTCCTTGATAGAGCGTTCGCTGACAGCGGATTTTTGTCTTGCTTAGCTCCTTGGTATAGCAAAAGGGCTCGAGTGCTTGCACTCTCGTAGTCCACCCGTGGTTCACGGGGACCTCAAACCCGTAAGTGCTTGCTGACTATTAGGCCGTGAAGAGGACTTACCCGAGATTGCTTCAAAGGAAAATATTTTAATGTCCGATTTGGGAGAACCTCTCCTGGCTGACTTTGGCCTGTCAACAATCGTGGGCGAGGAGAGAATGTACACCACCTCTCACCGCGTCGGAGGTAGCGTTCCATGGATGTCACCTGAGCAAATGATTGAAGGATCGAGGTCTTGCGAAAGTGACATGTATAGCTTTGGGAGCTTGGCGTTTACGGTAAATGACTTCAATCTGAATCTTCCTCCATGTCGTATACCATTTTTTACGTGCAGACCAACCGTCCGTCGTTTCGCTTCTTCATTTCTAGGTCATAACGGGAGAGTTGCCGCACGCTAGGCTAACCGATGGTCAAATTACGCTCAAGGTTTGCGATATCAACGACCCGAAGGACCCCGTTGAAGACTGGAACAAATACCCTGAGCTTCAGGGACCAATCAAGGATCTTTTGAAGGACTGCTGGTCGCGTTCGCCAAGCAATAGGCCTTCCGCATCGACGATCGCCCAACGATTAACGACCTTTCTCGAACCGAGTCAGCGACAGTAAAGGGGAATGAAGGATTTCAACTCGTTCTGATTCCTGTAGTCATTGTGGTCATTGCTTTCGAGCTCCGCAAATGGGTGGTTCGACAGCACTACAGCTGGTCCCAGACCATGCTCCACAGCGTCACCTTGTTCGGTTGCTATGTACGGAGACGAAGCCCGTCCACCAAAACGTCTTCTTACCCCTTTAACCTTGGGGCACTGGAGCCGCATCCACGTCTCACAGGTTACCATATGCCATGTTCCTTGTTGCTCGAGGTTTCTACAAATTCAAATTAATGAAGATATGCGTTTGATTCAGTCTGCTGTACGTGTGGGGATTCGCGCTATGATTCTCGAAGATGGAAGGTGATCGCGGCAATGCAAAGACACGCTACGCTTTCTCGAACCATAATTATATATAAATGGAGAAGAGCCGACGTTGGGACCACTCCATTGGCTAGGATGCAAAAACCTTTTGCGGTTAGCTTTGAGGGGTTGGTCGTCCTGGTCAAGGGATAAGCAGTTGAAAGGGTCTGCGGGTTTTGCCACCAAGACGGGCTAGCTATGATTATGATAGTCTCCGTCAAGGCAAAAAAAGAATCGTACAGCGGAGCTTTAGGTTACGGATAACAGTTTACTCTTACTCCAGAGCTCTACGTACCATGCCTGATGATGTTAATCCTATGGGCGACTTGCTGACGAACTAGCTTCTCGGGTCTTAGCGAAACGTACGGACAACAGGGTCGATGCATCTACCTCACCGTCGAGCCCTTTGCCGCCGACGGCGAATGGAAGACTGCAAGAGGAAATCATGCCTACATTTGTAAATAACTTAGAAAATTCTAATTACATAGTAAATACTGTGGTTTTTGTCTTGGAAGCGTCTGAAACTTGTGAAATTTGCAGCGAACGGTGTCGGGAGCCACATATTCACAAACGATCCGTGGCGCCGACACCGTTGTAAATGACAACCTAACGTTACGTAGCTGCAGCTGTGAGTGCAACGGCGACGACGAGGGGTTCGAGGGTGAAGGCAATGAGGCGACCCTTCTGTTCATCATATTTCGCTGGGAACCTCCCAAGATGCGAGGTGATCGGTAAGTTGCTCAATAAGATTAGCCTTATCGGGCATCGTATCTGGGGCAGTGGTATAACCGTCTCCTTCACGGAAAGGAGACTCAACCCGTGAGCCTCGGTCCGAAGTTCTTGAGGTGCAAGACCTTCCTCCTAGAGGGGAGATCACGTGTGCAGGGTGCGAGGACACCTTGCGAAAGGGAGGAGATCCGAGTTGAACTCCGTTAGGCCGCTGACCAAGCTCGACGAACGACAGGGAGACCGAGTGCAAGGTCAAGCGGAAGAGACGAGCTCTTGACAAAATTTTAATTCAGACTGTTAAGCGAAGCGCAATGGATCGATATAGGAGGTATACAGTGGCAAACCGGTACTAGTAGCGGGGGCGCGGCCGCGGAGTAACCGCTGGGGCAGGCCGTGCTGTTAGCGACGCTAGAAAAACTTTATTAAGGAGGGAGCCGGAGGTCAACCAGCTTCGACCTTGCACTATGCTGCGCTGTAGGTATGATCCGATCGCAAATCATATATCATTAAGATTCAAAGCGGCGTCAATCGGTTTGGAATCTAGACGAGAGAAATGCATGCCAATTACAGAACCGGGTCCCGCAATATCTCAAAGCGAAATTGCAGGCCTAAAAGGGGAATGGACACGAGTCGACCACGCCTCCCGAGCCTTTCCTGGTCTCCCAGGTTCTTCCCGGTCTGACGAGGCGACGGGGTGACGGCCGTCACAAACTACGCGGTCTGCCCTCGTCTTCACTCTCTAACCGCATACCTGCCGCGCTGTGTCACCTCTGCCGTCTGCTATATCGGCTCATTTTAGATTCCACAGGAATCTCAGATAAATCTGGATGAACTCTATCTAAAGTAAATTTAGGTCTTCTCCTGAGCTCAGTTATCGTAACATCAGGTCTTCCCCTCTGTCTGCCAGAGCTTGGTCAGCGGCCTAACGGAGTTTGACTCAAATCTCCGCCGCCTTCGGCTTTCACGTGCGACAGAGGTACGTAGGTCTGTCCTGGCAGAGCTCTTGGAGGCAGGTCCGCAACATCGACTCGGATGTCAGCCGTGACACTGCAACCTAAACAGAGAAAAGCCTTGGCGCCATCCGCACGCGCCTGTCCATACCTGCACCGCTCCTTTCAATAGTAGTCACCCAATTGCATAGTATGAAGAGGGTCCGTAGATAAGGGATGGAGGTGGAGAGGGTAAAGATTGCCGATCTCCGATTTCCACCGGAAAATCGGTGAATCCCTTTCAAGTTTCAGGCCCGCGTAAATCGACCAATGTGTGGACATGACGGTTGGTCTACTTACTCTAAGTGTATCCTAAGCCTCTAGATCGGTGGTCGGTGGTTGGGAGGTCGGAGATCGGAGGTCGGCAATCGGCAATCGGTAATCGGAGTCGGGTGGCGGGAACGGCCCCATATAAAGCCGTGCCAATGAATAAGAGGGTGGGGATACCTTCTTGGATAAAGAAGTGATTAGAGAGGATTACGAAAGAGGATAAATTAGGTAATAGAAAATATGAAATCTAGAGCGATGGAATTGGGATTTAAATGCGTGGTCTTCCGAGTTGGCTGGTTCAAACCGTGAGGTCAACACAGAAGATATAGCTCAGGAACTCTCTCCAAGGATTCCCGACGGACCCATAATCCCTGCCGGTACAAATTTAGTTTTGATTCATAGTCCTGTATTTCTTCTGTCAGGGAGCTTGCGGACTGTTCGCATGGTGCCTGCCCCGCTCGCTTGCTCTCATATTTGCCCTTGGCGGCGTTCGTAAGGGGAACAAATTCATCACACTCAATCCGAAACACCGTATCATATCATAGATCATACATGAGTCTCGATCGTCGGGACATGACAATTCGTTGGTCCTACGTCAGGAAATCCGAAGCAGGGTCGAGCACCAGACTCGGGTAGGAATGTCATAAATAAAATGAGACTGCCGGCTGAACTTCGAGGATCGTGCTTAGCTGCAGGATAAGCACAGCGTACCAGACGCGTCTTGTACAATTGTGGGTGGAAAATATAATACTTGAGAGCATCTTCCGAAGCGCGGGAGCCGTGCCTAGGAGAAAGGGCGTGGTTAGGTCGCCTCCTTGTGAAGGCTAAGCACGATCATAATGCTAACGGGGACTAGATGGCATCAGGCGGAAATTCCTCCTGGTAGGCCTCTCACAAGGCCGGCAGCGTGACTCTCCGACTCGCGTGATTCGAGCAGGGTGGTTAACCGTCCGACGACTGACGACGTAGAAGGCCTCCCGCTCGGTAGCAGCGACCAACAGTCTATCAATAGATCCTTAACTGGTCCCTGAAGCTGGGGGTATTTGCTCCAGTCTTCGACAGGACCGTTGGGATCGTTATTATTCGAAACCTTTAATGTAATTTGGCCGTCGGTTAAACCAGTGTACGGCAACCCTCCCGTCAGGACCTGGAAGACGCGAAGAACCAGCGATCGCCTGTCAGTCCACATGGTTTCCTAGGAAGGATGCACTTTGACCAAGTACGCGCCGTAAAAGCCAGACTTCCAAAGCTATAGACGTCGCTCTGACAAGACCTCGACTCCCCTCTCATGCACTCTGGAGACATCCATGGTACGCTGCCCCCTAGGTGGTGGTGGGAAGATGTGTATATCGTCTCCTCGCTCAGGATTGTTGATAGACCGAAGTCCGTCAAGAGAGGCTCTCCCGAGTCAGAAAGTAGAATATTTTCCTACGAGGGATTCCAGGTAAGCCCTATCCAGACACTTCGTGACAACAATCACTCACAGGCTTAAGATCCCCGTGTACCACGGGCGGACTATGAGAGTGAAGGCCCTCGAGCCCTTTTGCGATGCCAAGAAGCTAGGAAGAGGAAACCAACCGTACTTAGACCCGAGGTCAGGCACGTCAAAAGCAACAACATTTAAACCCACAATGCGAAGCTGTTCGGTATTAGAGAGGTCTTTCAAGTGGCGGTATAGATTTCCTTGCTTGTACCAAGGGGATATGAACGAGAGATTTGGTTTCATGGCCCACCCAATAAGGGGTACGATGTTCGGATGGCCTGCTAGCTCACGCCAGAGCTTGATCTCCCGCTGGAACCTCTACATGAGCAAATGCAGTTAAATTACAAGTTTGGGTTATTGAATCAGTGACGAAACACCGAGGAAACGTACCTGCAGCATACGCTCATTCACGTCCAGGTCAGGACGGCTGGTGAGCCATGCTGATCGAAGTATCTTTACTGCTACCTGGTATACAAAATTAAGGGTTATTTCAGACCATTCAGATGCGTTTAGACGGTCTGGAAGTGTACCTCGGTGGGATGCGCTTCGGATAGCTCGTAAAATCTGACTTTGCATCGCCAAACCTCACTAGAACAACCTCCCACAATGGGCCTTCCTTCTGGTTCTTCGATGTAACCCAGGAATGAACGATTTACCGGCCAGAAATTTATTCTATCTAAAGCGCTTCTATCGAGCGGTGGGACGTGTTCAACTGGCAGATGAGCGCGCCTAAGGAAAGTCCGCCTGAAAGGGCTGGTTGTTTTCTCTGCAGAATTTACTGCCGAGGGATGTGGTTCGCGACCCTCTGTGAAGATAGCCGTTTCAGTGCGATCAACTTGGGGGAAACTTCCCTTCAGTAGCTCTAGATTGAGTGACGGGAGGCTTAGCAATGGATGATCTGGCGCTTCATGACTGGGAATTGGTGGTGGGGAAAGGTTTTGGGTCTGGGGCTGCTGCTTTAAACGACTACCATCTTGGATAGTTTCACTGTTAGGTGCCGGACGGCTCCGTTGATGCCGAGGCTTTTGCCGCCAACGACGTTGGTGGGTGCGAAGTTTCGATGGCTTTTGAGGAAGAGGTCAGATCAAGGAAAGAGTTGTTGATGAGACTTGCGAAAGTCTCTAAAGTCACTTGCCTGGCACCACCCAAGAAGTCTGATTCTGAGCAAGAGGCTGGAGATTTTTGAGGCTAAGGACATAGCGCTCTCTGAGACGTTCCGGATGAAGGGGTGAGTCGGAGTGATGATTCTGCTGATTTTAGAGATACAATCGTAATGGATGGAGCTCGTTGCAGGACCTGCCAGAATGTTGCAGGACCGGGGTTCTCTCCCTTATGTAGCCTTCTGCGGGTGGTGGCCCTGTCAAGGCGAAAACCTCGTGTGTTACGTGGGGACCCCTGTCACTCGAGATGCTGAGTCCTTGACGCGGCGGTTATATCTCTGTTTTGGAGTATAAAGGAATAACAGTCCCTCAAATTTTACTCTAGGCAACGGCCGAGCTCGTACTATTCTGAACAGAGGGTGGTCGGACTACAGAGACCTGCTTCGCGGTGTACCCCTTTGCTGGCCCCTCCGAGGCTCATTGGTGTCGCTAGCTTCGTCTTACCATTTATCACTCTCTGGCGTCGACGTCACTTGGTGGAGCCTCCTCCTGAGCCTCTCTCTATCGCAGGTATGTCGTGTAACTAGCTTCGGCCACAAGTATCCCTCGCATCTTGCCAGACTGGTGGCAGCTATCCTACCCTTCCGGGTCGGCTGGGGTGCTGACATTCTGGAGGTCAGGGACTCATTTCTGTAATTTATTTCGAGGCAAGTTCCTCCCTTTCAAAGGAGTGACAGGGGTCCTGCAGGCAGGCAAGAAGGCGGGGGCGTGTGTGTTTGCATCTACTTCGGCGGAACATATTGGCACCCCGAGCGCTGTTCCGGACAACAGAACCGATCATGCGTACGAATGACCGATGTCAGAATCGACCAATTAGGCCCAGATGTTACAGTTGTGTGGTGTGGTGCGGATTTTCGTTGCCAAATCGACGTGCGAAACACGCCCCATCACACGTTTTCTATTTCAGTCCGAATTTTGAACTGCCCCTCCATGAGGGTAAGGCTAGATTCTGCATGGCACGTTTAACTACATGGAACGGGAGTGATTACCGCAAGTTGGGAACGCGTAATCCGGTGCATCGGTGGCGCAAATGGTATAAGATAATCGAATGGTGAAATGGCTGTGGAACAAGGTCGTTGGTGTCCTTATGTAATGGTAATGCATCAATCTCCATGTAGGAAGTAACTGCCCGAATCGCTACGGCATATCTTGCTTGTATAAGCATAATCGTTTGATACGGGCCTCCTTGTCAGGGGAGGGGCATCAATATTGACGGTTTAGACTTGGCCCTTCCCATCGTTGCCATCTGACGGGCGGACTCTCTAAAGCGATGTCCATAAGCACCATTCTTCACTGGTATATTACTTCTGTCCGAGCTCCTTTCTAGTATCAAACCGATTAATATGAGACCTCCGGGAAGCCCTGGACATGAAGGGGCTCTCAGACGGTTGCTGACAAATGAAGGCAACATTATTTAGTCAAGACTAATTCCCATTGTTGCCCGCTTTCATCAGTCGTCTCCCCCGGCCTCTCCCCTAGGCCGCTCACAACACAGAATCGATGATTCCAGTATCACCAACGGTCACTTGCATCCCTTGGTTGTCTTCAGGTGGAGAGGAGCTGTCGACATGGGAATAGCTTCATTTCGAGGACCACAGACGAACGTTTCGATCCCGACCGCGCCGTCTCTTCAACTTGCGCCTCACATCTCTTCTCTTTCGCTTCCAGTCTACCCCCTCGATCCAAGAAAGAAGGTCGTCTCAACAGCCGGAAACGCTTAACAATAACGTCCTCACTGTCAATGGATGTCGACTTCTGGCAATTGTTTGATTGGGCGACCGATTTCCTAGCCATCTTTCTCTCCCCCTCGCCTTCTACGCCTAACCCTCGGCCATCCTTCATATTCAATGCAACATCTCCACTTCCACGAAGTTTTCTGTTCCCGCTGATGAGGCCTAGAGACATTGTCATATTAGCCGGCAATTGATTGCTACATCATACCTCGCTCATTCAAGCCCGATGACGGACCTATTACGTTCCCTTAGTTGGTTTGGCCTATCACGTCTTTCTTTCGCGCTCCCGACGAATCAACAACAAGGCTCACTCATCGTAGCGCTCTAATTACTACCGGTCACCCTCCTCTTCCCTGAAGCGGCCTCCAACATCGTTCGCCTTTTCGCGCGGCGACCGATTATCAATGTCTCCTGCCGTCGCGCTCAGCCCCGAACCCGGCACTGCGCTCTAGTTGACTAGCACGGCACCTTGATCATTACGTCCTATTTCGCCGGTATCAAAACCAATGGAACCAGGCATATCTTGGAATGGCCCTCGCTCGTCGTCTCACGAGTCCTGTCCTGAGCCCTCAGGTTCGTAACTTTGACAGATGGACCCTCGTTGAATCATCCGAACTCACTGTACCCCTCACCTGGCAGATCATGGAAACCATACCCGGAACTGGGGCACTGACTGCAAGCTCACGCTCATCATCGAACCACGACCAAACGATTCGCCTCGGAACACAACACACGGTTGCCGAAAAGGGAAAACCCCCCCAATCCAAGAAATGCAATCATCAAGGTCAGGCTGTCGCTTTCCTTACGTTCAACGGTCTGATGCAGTGGACTGTCCCCATTTCCGATTCAAATATCTCTCCAGCTTACTCGCCCCGGCAGATCACCCCATCTTCGACCAAGAAGCTGTCTGGCATCGAACTCTTCTTGTGCTTGAGCCCCTTGGGATTAGTAAAGTGGATGCAACGGATAGGAAGGCGACGGCTGGATTCAGCTCCCGTATTCCTTCTTCAGCCAGAGCTGGGGTGCCCGTGTTCCAATGTAAATGACGTAGATATTGAATACAAGAGCCGAGGTCGACTCCACCACAATCCTCAACAAATCTATCTTCCTCTTTTGGGTTCCTCTTCTTTATGCCTTATGCTTATTCATTTGTTACCCTTTGGACGTTGTGATACTCTTCCCATGTTGACTTTACGCAATCATATACATCCATCACGCTAATGGTTGGTCCCTATATGTAGCTATAGGTGGGTAAGGTACCTTATTCCAAACGAATGTAAATCTAGTGTACAGGATAAGAGAAACTTCTCTGCTATGCATGAGGAACCGTCAAGGCTACATGGAAATCCAGTAGTGCTACATGGCAAATATAAGAGGATAATGTTATTATGGTCGAGTGAGATGTGGGAGCATCCGAACCACGGGTGCGGCGATGCGGTCGATACTCATTCGCAGCGCCCAGACCCGAAAGGAGTAACGGCGAGGGACAGGAATGGAACCGAACCGGGACGTTTCTGGCTGTTCACCCAGACTCGAGAGTATTCTCGTGTGATACGAGAAGGGCAGTTAAATGTTGGACTACATCTGACATGGGCGGCCTGCCGCTCGGCGACAGCGACCAACAGCTCACCAGCAAATCTTTAATTGGTCCTTGGAGCTGAGAGTAGCTGCCCCAGTCCCCGACAGGACCATTAGCGTTGCTGGTACCGCAAACCTTGAGGATAATTTGTGTTTCGGTCAATCCAGCGTATGGCATTTCTCCAGTCAAGATCTAGAAAAGCAGAGCGCCAGCCGGATATCGCTCGTCAATCCAGGGCTCTCGAAAAAACTGAGCAGGTACGCGCCGTAAAAGCCAGATTTCCAAAGCTATAGGAGTCGCTGTGAGAGGACCTTGACTCTCCTCTGATGCACTCTGGCGACATCCACGCCGGGCTCCCTCCTATGCGGTGGGAAGGTGTGTAGGTTGCCATGATCTCCTCGCACTCCATGATTGACAGACCAAAGTCGATCAAGAGAGCCTCTCCCGAGTCAGAAAATACGATATTATCCTATGAAGTACTTCGGGTCAGCCTCTTACAGGAGTTTGATTAATTGGTCACTCACGGGTTTGAGGTCTCCATAAACTACGGGCGGGTTATGACCGTGGAGGCACGCGAGTGCTCTGGCGACACCAAGAAGCTGGGGCAGAGAAAATCACCCGTCAGCGCATGCGAAACTCAGGTAACGTCAAAGAGAGATCGCTCTCACGTACAGCGTGCAGTCGCTGGAGACTAGAGAGGCCCTTCAAATGACGGTGTAGATTTCCCCTTTTATACCAAGGGGAAATGAACGAAAAGAATGGCTCCACGGTCCACCCAAGAAGGGGGACAATGTTCGGATGGCTTGGTAGCGCACCCCAGGTTATGAGCTCCTGCCAGAACCTCTACAAAGCAAGATCAGTTAATCAATTCGATCGTAACTCCTTCCAGAAATGCGTACCTGTTGCAGGCGTTCGTTCAGCTCCTCGTCAGTAACACCCCTCAACCCTGTTGATCGTAGAATCTTTACGGCAACCTGGAATACTTGATTAGGCCTTCATCGTACTCAGAGGTGTCAATATGGTCCGAAGGTTTACCTCGCTAGGAAGTGCTTCTGCTACCCCGCAGAACCGGACACCACACCGCCAAACGTCGCTATAACCACCTCCGAAGGTAGGTTTTCCATCTGGTTTTTCTATATATCCCAGTAATGAATCGTGTATCGCATCGAAACAAATACTCTTTGAACTACTTGCGCCGGGTGGAAAGGCTGGAACTGGCAGATCGCGAGGTGAAAGCGGAGTTTCTGGGAGGCGGCCGGTGGCCTCCTTTTCTAAGTTTAGCGCGGAAAGCTGTGTAGTAGGCTCGCTTGGTTCGGCACCGTCCAGCGGGGCATTTGGTTCGGGGCGCTCGGGTTGGGGGAGATTTTCCCTCTGTTGGTCCGGATCGATCAGCGGCAGGGTAGTAGGCCCCGGATGGTCTGATCCTTTTGAACCGGGAGCGAAGGAGGAAAAGAAGGGTTGATCGTAGATATTCTGCCTTGCTTGAACATTGTCTTGAGAAATTCCGGTTTTTGATGTTCGACGACTAGGTGGTTGCCGAGACCTTTGTCGCCGAGAACGGCGATACTTATTGCGAGGTTTCTGTGGCCAGCAAGCAAAAAAGATAAGACTAATGTAAATGCAATCCATGAGACGCGGAGAAAAGCTCTAAAGATGCTTGCCTGGAACCATTTAACGATTTTGGCTATATATGGGGCGATTCTTGAGGGCAAGGACATCAAGATCCTTTACGGAAGGGTTTGAATCCGGGTGATCTTTCTCTCACTATGAGCTTAGGAGCACGACGGGTTCCGAGTACAAGGGACTATGTGGGGGGTGCGGTTGGCTTGTGCGGCTCACATCCTATAAGTAGGGGGGGGGGTAGGTGGTGTGGCAACGTTGGAGGGGGACGTTCAGGGTCCATCCAGGCCAACTTCGAGGCCTCATGGCTTGCGCGTGCGATTCCTGTCTTGCGGGCTGCGACATCGAATTTGCGTGAAACTCTGCCACAAGTCGAGTCGACGTATACAGCCAATGGCCTAGGGATTGGGGGGTAGCTTCTTCCTGCATTGGGATGGTGCTTTATCGATGGGTGGCCGTGATCTGGTAAAGCTTGAGGTGGGATAATATTTTCGGGAGAGGCGGAGCAACCTCCTGTATTGCGCGAGGCGTATTGGAGAGCATTCCCAAAAGTACTCGCGTACGCGGGTGAACGCGATAAGATACCCACTATCGTCAGTAAGGCCCACCCCAGAAAGGAAATTTCCATTTTTATAACACTTGGCTTGAATTGGTAATCAACCTTGCTCCGCCGCTCCAAATATCAGGGACCTCGCGCGGCGCGCCCCTTTTCAACTTCTGAAGCAAATAAATATCCAACGCGGACCTATTTAACGAGGCTCCTAGAACGCCGACAACGTTGGCTTCTCGTCCTCGCTCGGTTATGCACCTCGCACTCTAGGTGCCAGTAGGCGTGCCCTAGCAGGGTTCGAAGCCTCCGCGTTTTGCGATGTTAGTTACCCGCGCTTTCTAAATATGCCCCGAAGGCACAAAATTTCCAGGTAACTCAGCCCCGAATCAAAAATAACCTTTACAGGGCGGGGACGTTAATTAGCCTCACTCCCTGCGACGAGCAGCTTAAAGAGGGCCCCCTCTCACTCGAGGTGCCAACGCCAAAAGTTTCTCATGATACGAAATCCGGCTTTCTCTCTTAAAGGAACCCCACCTGCAATGGACGTGATATCTCACTCCGGGTACTAGACCATCGTCCTTTCACCCTACCGCACAGTCTTTTTGGCAGAGCCATCTTCGCGACTCTCGGCATCCCATCTTCCGACCTTCCAACGGTAAGTCGCTGTGGTCTCTCCGTGTCAATGCTCCGCTGGGTGGTGAGTTCAGTGCAACGCCGGTTCCGTGTGTCAACAATTTTCAAACTTCGACTTACATAAGTCCGCCATGACCGCGTTTACAGCACCCTGCCCCTTACCTTTATCCAAACAGAGCTTGCCCAAGACGAGACGGGGCAGAACACCATATAGATGGACCTTCCACCAGTACTAGTACTCGTACGTCGGTTAAGACTCCCGCTTTACAAGTCAAACAATTAGATCGCTCGTCTCTGTCGATCCGGTCGCCACCAGTTCAAATCTCAACCCACCCCGCACCGCAATCACTCAATTTCCAACGGGCGCTCGCTCTTCATTCGCTGTCAATATCATCAGCACACAGTACTAGATACGAAGATTTAAACAAACTCTCTCCCTCTCTATTCTCAGCCTCTTTCATCCTCGGCAGTCCGTCATTCATCCATCAAGATGCGCACCTCAAACAACACCCCCTCTCAGCGCTCTCATCAGCTGATTCGGCAGCTTACCGCGACGACAAACCTCTCTCATCCTACATCCAGCGACTGCTAACAACACCCCTTTGGGCTCACCGCCCCACGTTCACGTCAGCCCACCTGTCTCGGCCGGGGAGCCTGACGAGCACCCATCCCGTGGACGTCGTCGCCCCCACCCAACCACAAGCCCATCCCCATCATCATATTACGTCACAGCTTTACGCTCGCCACGATGGGCGTATCGTATTTGGTCTCGTTGGGGATGGAATTTGGAGAATCGGTGGACAAGACGTTGATCTTCCTCCTGGTTGCTATTCGTTCGACCTGTGAAGCGACGGGGACGACAAAGACTTCTGCCAAAGCTGCAGCCAGGGGTTGTGCAAACGCATGTGCTGGAGGCACTGCCATTTTCGAGGATTGTGGATGTCGTGTCATAAGGGAAACGTCTCCTGTCACTAGGGTCGGTGGTGCGGAGACGAGCGCTCAGCACTCTCATCTCAAGGTTCGGAGGGATTCACCGATCAATGGTTGGAACAAAACTTGACTTACGTTCGATATCTCGTCAGTTCCAGCGAACTCCATCAAGCGTCGAACGTCCTGCAAGATTCGTTCGTGCATCGTGCAGTCCTTCACTTGCCTCCACAGCACAGTTCCCCCGCCAACCTCACCAACAAGTTATTCGACTGTTACTCGCTCTGGAACTCAGTACGAGTGTTCCACTCGTTCGCAATGCAACGCAATCTCACGTTTCAGCATTCGACGCGGTCGCTTGGGGTGAAGTTCGACGCGGAGTGCGCAATCGTCAAACGACGGCTCGAACCGCTTAAAGGAGGCTTGGAGAACGTCATTTCCAAAGCCATTGTACCGTTCGCTTCGGTGATCAAGACCTAAGTGTCCCCTGTTATTCCCGACTTGGAGAAGCAGCACAGGTCGTCGGTGCCGCCGCGCCTCTACGCATTGCGGATCAACCACTCGATAGGACCCTTGCCCGACTCTCTCCGTCGCTCGCTCGGGCCACGTTCGCTGGAGAAGCTAGTCGGGTCGACGCGCTTCTAGTCGATGTTGGCGATGTCTGAAGGTGGTGTTCAGTGCGACCGCCTCTTGGTGTTGCCGAATCGTTCGCTTCCCCACCTTTTGTCGACTGAAGGGTTGGCATGCCCATCACGCGGACCATCTCCGGATCGGACGCTCGGTGGGACGATGAATGAGGACAGGTCGATAACTCGGCCTGTCGACAGCTCCCTGTTCACTTCCTAGTCCAACCAGTCGGCCAAGACGGATTACGGCCCCCAGGAGAAATGGCAGCAGCAGCAGCCTTATGTTATCACTGCGCCCGGTACACCACATACAGTGCCATTACGTGGACGGGAGAAACCAGCCGAGTAAACGGAGTCTCAACCGACGGAAATCGAGCTTGTCGCTTTCAGCAGTGGACGGCTTTGCGCGTTGGACGTCTTCCCAATCACAACCCCAGCGACGTCTCAGACCTCCTCGCTCCAAAGATCACCTTGCCTTCGGCTAAGCAGCTGTCCATCGTCAAGCTTCCTTTGTAACCTCTTCATCCGTTTGGCCACCTTCCACGCCCGTCCCGGATGCTCGTCGCTCAACTCCGCCATACTCAACACCGCACCGTCCACCACTCGAACACCCAGAGCTCCTGACAACATATCATCCTGGATCGGTTTACCCGAAGGCCAGTACCGGAAGAGCTGCTTGGGCGGGCTTGGCAAAACCGACGGGTGCACTGCGGTGGTGTGCAAAGTGCTGTTGAAGGACAAAAGTCGGCGTGCCGTGTTGGGTAACGAATGGTCGGACAGGAGCGTTAGGGAAGAACAGGGGTATAGAAGCAGCGATGAGGAGGATGAAGAGTGGTATCACTCAAGCTTGAATGCATGCAAGATTCAGCGAACAGCCCCAGGCGCAGTCGACCGCTCGACGAACTGGCGTTCCTTTCTTTAAAACTTTTTATCGTTCTCGCTGTTCTCGCTGTCTTCACTTTTCTTTCTTCTTTCGTCTTTCGTCTCTCTTAAATCTAGGACACTTTCGGATGTTGCACGCACTGCTATATATATGGGACTGATCTGGCGAACGAGAGTTGCACATGATACAACATGCCGATGGATACATCCACGCCAACAAGGTAGAAGAATTAAATGAAAAACCTTCAACGCGCCTAAATGTTGATCGTTGAAGCGTAGCCCGAATTACTCACGGTTGCAACTCTGGCTCCGCCGTACGTGGCGTGAACCGAAGTGGCCTCAATTGAGAATCTAAAGAGGGTCGACACACGACTCTCGAAAAGTGAAACACAGCAGCTCAAAAGCGGGACGTACAGGCTTCTCAAAGTTGATGGTTGAATCTTGCTCGAATTAGTTTCGTGGGATGGTGGGGTTGAAATCGTGATTGTGGCGAGCCTTGTCGGACGCTGACCAGGAATGTCAGGAACCAAGGTGGGGAGAGGACTGATGGGCATGGCAAGGCGCAGGGATAAAGAGGATGCCCAAAGGCGAAAAGGCACATGTCGTAAAGAATGGGCTGGGACATTTTCCGGGGCTTAGAGACGTATGTGGATGGGTCCTTTTTGGACTGCGTTTTCAAATCGGGAGAGAGGACAATTGCAATGAGCACGACGAAGCGTGCACCTCTACCGAGTGTGCCGGAGGGGTAGACTGATCACGGTAACAAACAATGCTATGAAGGCCTGAGATGTGCAAGTCCAACTCTGAGTAGGACGGACCCTTTGTTACTTGAGGAGGGGGTACGATAAACGGGCCCGAAGCTTGCCCCGAATTAACGGCTCGAAGAGCCCGGAACATCATGTTAGCGGCTGCCCAAAACTATATCTCTCGAGGGTCCGTCTTATTCAGAGTTTGACTTGCGCATCTCGTGCCTTCGTTGCATCGTTTTACCTTCCGTGATTGGTCAATTCCTCTGCCGGACAAGGCCGTCGAATCTGCTTATCGATGAAAACACAGGAAAACACCCGCAATTATCCAATTAAACGACGGTTAACATGGCAGGCCGAGCCTTGCGCTCGACTACCGTTGACAGACAATCCTATTTTAGATCCTCGGCGGGGAATAATTTTTTGGGTCATGGATCGCATCTTTCGGGTCGGTCCTGTGGCAAACCTTGAGCGTTCGCGAGGTGACATTGACAATCTCTGCGACCGAGTGTTTCGTATGACGTGACTCGTGCTGCGGTATCCGTGAAGACCAGAGAGCGAAAGAGCAATCAAGGTGGAGAGAAAATAATCGATAAATAAAAGTGGATCAGGTAAATAATAAATATGTTGAATATTGATTTGGGCGGAGCCGGGCGCGACCCTTAGACCCTGTCGCGGCAAAACGCGCATGATGATCCCCAAGTTACCGCACCTTGATTATGGATCTCCGATGAGCCTCAGTGATGCGTGTAAGGAGGGGTCTGAAGTGTGTTACAAACTGCAAAAACACATGGTCCCGCCGTCTACCACAACTTTGCCACTTTCTCAGTTACGCTGGAGCTTACAATCATATCTGCTTCGACTCTTCTCCATACTTTGTTGTTGTTAACTCTTATCCCCAACTTCAGCGCCCTCTCAATCCGCGCTGAAGCCCCTCAAGACCGACAAAATTACCACCCGCAGTCAGCGCTTTCTCTCCGCTACTCCACGCCCATGGTCTTGCACTTTGCTCCATCAACAGGATGCTTATGGACTGTCTCGCTCACTAAGACTAACTACCTAATGACCCTCATCCCAGGCATCCTGTCATCGTGGCGATGCACCAAAGCTGCGTAGTATGCCGTATCATTCCCCTGGGCGAATTCACCTTATCTTTCCCACGTCTAGAATGCGCCCCCAGGCTGGATCCGGGACAACGTTGGACCGGAGTTACCATATCGTCTGCCGCCACTATACGCTTCATCTCATCTCGTGACCGGGCTCTTCTCTCATGAACACGGATTAGCGCGCTATCCACACCACCCAGGTCATGAAGCAGAGTACGTACCACGAAAGCTACATCCGCCCCGCCGGGCGGTCGCCGTCCACCGTCCTCTTACCATCCTAGATTTCGTCGTCAGAACGGAGCTCGCATCGATGAGAATAGACTAGAGTTGTTTCCATTTTGGGGAGGAAGAGAGTCTCCAACAACCGGTACAACCACCAACTGTCCGCGTCTTTGCGGTGCGCCGTTCCTTGGACTGAACCGTAGTACTTAAAGCGGGTCAGCTCCAGAACTACCCGCTCAGTTCCCTACTTAGGTGCGTGGCTGGCACCCACGAAACCCGACATCCGGTGTACCCCAATTCCATGCATGGGATTATTTTAATTTATCTATTTTAATTTATTATTTCTGGTGGGCTTACATGTTGACTGGCTGCTTTCACTCCCTCTTTTCTCATTGTAAAATGCAGCACGATCTTGAAATATATTCTCTCACATACATCATCGTTACCACTTTCACCCAGCCCGTAAAGCTATCTTAAAATCGCCTCCGTCCCAAACGTCCATCTCCTGTTCCGCAGAGTCCGGGAGAAATAAAATAATAAATAAGTACAGACAAATACAGTGTTACATGAAATTGTGGTAACACCAGCTGTGACATACAGCGAACCGTTGTTTAGGAACCCACCGACTTCCTTCCATAGTCCGAGGGAACCAGGGAAAATGCATGAAAATCAGAAAAGAAATGACTTTTGATTATTTTATTTGAGATACGTGGGGGTACAAATAATTCTCTCAGACCTTGGAAGCTTGGGGTACACCGACCCTGACCCGAGTTTACGGGCCGCTCCCCTTGTGCTGGAGATGGTGGACGGGGATTGGGTCCCCTAAACGCCAAGCTACAGTGAACCCTTTGATTCAACCGAGCTTATGGACGGGGGACTCGAACCCCAGACACCAGAAACCCTGAAGACCCTGGCATCGGTTGATAGAAAAGCTCACAGGCTTTCGTTAGCAACCTCGCCCCTCCATCCTCACCTTGACACTCGGGACTCCACTGTACATCCTCGACCACTCACGCACACAATTCCTTCTCTTCTTCGTTTGGAATAACCAGTCTCAACATCACATCAACTGTACTCGAGCAACTCTACCAGGACTAACCAATTGCAACTGACGGGTATGTTGAGGAATACCAGAGCTCGTCCTGGTCAGTCTAGAACTTGCGCACCACTTTCATTCCCGTTGCTCAATTATCATGGTCCATCTAAGATGCTACAAGTCCCCCCGATTCTGCGCCTCATGCGGTTGCTGAACCCAGGACAGTCAGTCCCTTTCAACCTTCCTCCGTTCTTTCTTGTCAACGTCCTCACCTACACGCGTTCTCGCGTGCAGTTCTTCATCTATGAATTCTTCGCCCAACTCTGGATCCTTGCCTTCCTACGACCCTTGCTCACCGGCGTTCAACAACTTCTCCGGAGCGTCGAGGCCACACCCGTCACTCCACCATCGCTCCAATACGAGCCTAAACCAGGAGCGCAAGTCGCCTTCGAGAAGCCCGTACGTACTCTATCACCTTATAATTACCCCGTCGCACTCTATGAACGGGTAGATTGACTGGTTCTGGCACCCTCCTCTTCAGCCGGACCATGGCAGCCACCTCGACCCAAAGGCGAGCGCAGTCTTAAGCAAACCTTTACCTCGTCATCTTAAATCACTCGACTGCGGAGATGAAATTCTACCTCTTGCCAACGAACCCGTGCCGCCGTTGAGCCTCGGAGTAGACCAAGTAGAAACTAATCCGTTTCGTCTCTTTGGTGGAGTCGAAGTCCACACCGTAAGTGATTCGCTTTCGGGGTGGTTGGGTGTTCCCATTCTTGCCGCTGGCAACAACGGCGAGAAGGAACCCCAGCTGTTGAGGAGCATGGCCACCGCTACCTGGGAGGCCAACCCTGATCTGCCCCTCTTGGCTCGAATCAGTCGCGCACAGCAGTTCTCAACCCCCTTGAGGACGACACCCGAACGTTGCAATATGCTTATGCTGTATCAAATGAGCTTACCACCGCCCTTTTTGTTTCGTTCTAGGCGGACGCAGGTCATAATCCTCCGAAAGTATTCGCTCAATTAAATTTGGTCTCCCAAACATCCAACGTCAGCACATTTGCAAAGCAAAGCTTCTTGCCAGCAAGGCCTTCATTTCTTGGATTCATCGACGAGCCGGAAGGAAGGCCTCCGTGTGGGGGTGGTTATAGCGACGTCTGGAGGTGTAAAATCCACTTCTTCATGCCGTCCGAAACACTTCCGACGGAGGTAAGCGTCTATTGTGTAGTAACACTACAATGACGCTCAGTTTGACGTTTGAAATACTCCTATAAGGTCGCCGTGAAGGTCCTCCGATCTGTATGGTTGAGCAAGCAAACTGGCACAGGGGCAGGTGAACGATTGCTGCAAGTACGTATTTTTTGTAGCTCCTTTTTCTCGACAAATTCACCAGGTGCATCAATTGTCTTAGAGGTTTCATCAGGAGGCCATAACTTGGCTTGGCCTACCGGAGCATCCTAACATCGTTCCTCTAATCGGTTGGACGGTGACACCCAATCTTTCCTTCATCTCCCCTTGGTACAAGGAAGGAAATCTATTCGGCCACTTGGACAGACTATCTGCGGCTCAGCGGCTACGCGTCGTACGTTTGAGCATCCTCGGCCCGGACATTCGCTGATGTTTTGCTCGTTGCGATTGGCCATCTCCCAGCTCCTCGGAATTGCTAAAGGGCTCAGTTATCTCCACTCTCGTAGCCCACCTATTGTCCATGGAGATCTCAAACCAGTGCGCAGGTGTTTTCTCTAAGGTCCTGTCGAAGACTCACGGAGACTACTTGAACAGGAAAACATTTTACTTTCTGACCGCGGAGAGCCTCTCCTGGCGGACTTCGGTCTGTCGACTATACTCGGTGAAGAGGATATGTACACGTTTTCGCACGGTGCAGGAGGAAGTATGCCATGGATGGCGCCAGAGTGCATGTTAGGAGGACCAAGATCCTGCCAGAGCGACATCTACAGCTTCGGGAGCTTAATTTTTACGGTAAATAATTTTCCACAAGAGATAATAATCGAAGTGTTATGCGCTGACGACTCCTCGACCGTTCCCTCGATTTTCTAGGTTCAAACAGGCGAATTGCCGCACGCTGGGTTAACCGACGGCCAAATTACGCTTAGGGTTTGCAACAGCAACAACCCAAAGGATCCTGTTGAAGATTGGGACAAATATCCTCAGCTTCAGGGATCAGTCGGGTATCTCTTGCGGGAGTGCTGGTCGCGGGCGCTAGAAGCGAGGCCGACTATGTCGACGGTCACCTTGAGATTGACCACGCTGCTTGAATCGCTCGAGCAGTAACTGTACTTAACGGTCATTATACGAGTTATCAGCTCAGAATGGCTCGACTGTTCTTCCACTCCCCGCATCGACGGTTTATTAATTCTCTCACTGGATTCGAGCTCCGAAAATGAGCAATCTACCCTGCTTCCAATCCATCAGAGGTTTCGCGTGGGCCTCGTAGCAATATAGCCCTGGCCTTTTGAACGACACCTGAGACACTGCTGCTCCGGTTGAAGAAACCGTGGCGTGTCTTGTCTGCCGCCATCACGAAACATAATAGTCCAACCCCACCACGCATATGGCATGTTGGATTCATTTTACACGCATTTGTCCATGTATACTGGGATTTTCACAAAACTTCAGAAACCAAAAATATTGAATTCTGCGACATGTGAGACGAGGGCGCTGCTACGTAGCTCCGGTGTTCTAAGGTTGAAGAGGTGAGAACACGCGGCTCCCCAGACAGCCTCGTCTCTCCGTTTAGGAGATGGACAATACAAGACTCTCCAAAACCAGCTGCAGTGCCATTGAACTGCCCATTCGCGAAATCCGAATCCCACGAAAACGATAGCGACTGCTAGGAGTCGGGACAAGCTCAAACCCTTCCCCGTCTACGTTAGCCCTTTTGGTTCGAGAAGGACCGTTAATCGGTGGACGATAGCTGATGCGGAAGGCCTAGCGTCCGGCGAGCGCGACCAACAGTCCCTCAAAAGATCCTTGACGGGTGCCGGGAGCAGAGGGTATTTGTTCCAGTCTTCCACAGGATCCTTCGGGTCCTTGATGTCGCACACCTTGAGCGTGATTTGACCGTCGGTCAGCCCAGCATGCGGCAATTCTCCCGTCATAACCTGGAAGAAACGGAGTTAACCGACGCATCGTTATGTCACTGACAGGGATGGAGATCGAAGCAAAGGTATTTACCGTAAACGCCAAGCTCCCAAAGCTGTAAACGTCGCTCTGGCAAGACCTCGACCCTTCGGTCATTTGTTCCGGCGACATCCACGGAAAGCTTCCTCCAACGCGATGGGAGGAAGTGTACATCCTCTCCTCGCCCACGATTGTCGACAGACCAAAGTCAGCTAAAAGAGGTTCTCCGCAGTCGGACAGTAGAATATTTTCCTGTGAAGCAATTTCGAATAAGTCCTCTTCAAAGCCTAAGGAAACAATGAATGCGTACAGGTTTAAGGTCCCCGTGAATTACGGGCGGGTTGCGAGAGTGTAGGCACTCGAGCCCTTTTGCTATACCGAGGGCCTAAGGGAGCGGAGACCTGCTGTCAGCTGGCGCGCTTTTCAAGACGCGTCAAACGTAAGAGCTGTCCAACGCACAATTTGTATCCGTCGAGCATCAGAGAGGCCATTCAAGTGGCGGTACAGATTCCCTTGCCCGTACCAGGGAGATATGAACGCAAGGTTCGGTGTCAAGGTCCAACCGATGAGAGGAACGATGTTTGGGTGCTTTGGCAGGCCAAGCCAGGTTATGATCTCCTGCATGAATCTCTATGAAATAACTTGGTAAAAAAAAAGTGGTTCAAAGCAGTTGTGAAGCTGCAGAGAAGGACGAACCCGTAGCATGCGCTCAGCCGCGTCGGCCTCATTTCGGTTGCTCAACCAGACAGATCGAAGAACCTTTACAGCGACCTAGTGAAACATGATTTGAGCCTTGTACGAGTGCCGCCTGAACTTTTTAATCCGAGAGGCTCACCTCGGCAGGAAGTCCTTCAGATTGTGTGGAGAATCGGACGCTGCATCGCCAGACGTCGCTATACCCACCTGCACAAACGGGGCTTCCTTTCGGCTCCTCGACACGGCCTAGTAAGGAAGGGTTTGCGGGGATGAAGTAGGTTTCATATAACGCGCCGACATTGGGTGTTCGGGAGACTGGTTTGGACGTCTGGGACTGAGTCGACAGCTGTTGTGGAAGGCGGTTAGGTGTTTCCTTTTCGAGATTGGACGCCGTGCTTTTGGCTGTAAAGGGCCCATCACCCTCGCGTTCAACGTTTCGTAGGCCGAAGTAGGCCTCGGCGAGAACGGGAGCAATCCCGAGCCATCGGGGAACCCCTGGAAGCAGGTGGGACCTAAACATGAGCGGCTCTAACGTTGATCTCTCCTCATTGTTTTGACTCACGAATCAGGCGACGAGCGATAGGGGTAGGGACGACGATGCCCGCGTTATGCCGCGGAGGAGTGGAGTAAAGGTGGAAGTGAATGAGCAAGGCCAGGAGGGCGTGGACGTGCTGCACCGTTGGGGCTCCGTCCTCGAAAGGTGTGAGATCGAGTGAAGGTCGCTGCAACGAACGAAATGAAAGCAGGTCAAAGTTGAGCTCTAAGGTAGCGCAGACCGCGTTCCCAAAAGGCTGGGGTTACTTTCCGTCATCGTTGACGAAGCCGAAGGAACCAGACCAGGCCGAGAGCGAATTACTCACGGTTCGGGATGTAGCTCCGTCGACGCGGCGAATCGAATTTGGTCCCTCTGATTGGTCTTCTCCGGGGCTCAAGGGTAGAGGTCCGTTAAAAATAGCAACGATACCTTCGTAGAATGCTCGAGGGAGATGTATTACAGGCTTCCTTAGAAAGGCGCTTGTCTGTGGGTCGAGGTGGCGGTCATGGTTGTACTGTATTGGAGACAGTGCCGAGATCAGTGACATCACGCCGACCCACGAGCGTGGCGCGCCTATTGAGCGGTGAGACGTACAGGGCTTTCGAGGTTAAAAGGGGCGTCTATTTCAAGTTCAACCCGTCGCCTTGCAATTGGTGGGGTCGAAGTCGTAGTTCTGACGAGCCAGACGAGTTGAAGAACCCTGGCGAACAACGTCCGGAGGAACGTCACGAGGTAGAGCTGGACGAGGGATTGATAAGAGGAGAGCTGCATGCGGATCCGAACGCGCGTACGGGAAGACAGGAAGAAGGAAGAGTGGACTGGTGTTCGATGAGGATGGGGAGGGGAGATGGGTCTTTGGGATGAAGCGGTTTTATAATAGCTATGAGTTCTGGGAGGTGACCACATAGGCAGGCTTAAAGCTTGTCGCTCCAAAAGAGGTAAGGAATATGAAAAGAAATAATGAAAGGCAATACGCTTTCGGGAACCAAAGCCACGAATTGCGTTGCCGCCTCGGTTCGCCGCGCCGCGCTCGCTTGTTTACATATCACATCGAGTGCTCCTTGTCCGTCAAGTTTATCCGGGGTTCGAGGACACTCAAATCGGCCAGCCAGCGGATTGGCGGCCTCCCCAGACCGCCGATTTCAAAGAAGTCTGCGGCTCCACTTAGAGCTGGCCCGCCAGTGAACATTCTAACGCGGGCGCGCCAGGGCGGAACACACATGGTGCACTGTACAGGAGCTATTGGTCTCCAATCCGATATTGATGATTTTCTCACCGCGCGAAGGCTTGTCAGGGGGCCCAACATGAGAGGCAAAATGTCGCTATCCATTATGCTTCGCCGTCAGTGCTGTCGTCAGGTCCGTCACGTGCCCCCTGCTAATGGAGTGCAGCACGGGGTAAGTGATCAAGCTATCGGGCTCAAGGTTCAAGTTTACCTTCTTGCCCTGGCCTGCCAAGGGTTTGCGTCGCACAAGCCACGCCCCTCAGCAGCGTAAATTCCTCTCTCACTAACGTTGCCTCTATCTATATCCCTTCACCGTCCCTTCTTCGATCTCGCACCTGCGCGCCCTGTGGCCCGAAATATTACCGGGTCCACTCCTTCTTTCGGCGGCGACCACCGTCTCCCCCTTCCTTTCCCTTCCAACGTACACATTGATCCCACCTTCACTTGGGTCTCAACTCGTGACCAGACTCTCGTTTGGCTCTCTACATCCGATTTGTGGGGTGGCAGTGCCAGTCCACAGTCCTATCAGAGGGACTTCCGCCTACTGGACGCTCCCTCTTCTAGCCTGCTCTCTCCATTCCCTGCACTTCGTCTTCAATTAAACGGAACTTGTTCCAGATATTGATGTAACATGATATGTTTTCTCACTTTCATCTGAGATAAAAGTCTCCAACTACATGGAATCCTCTCTCCGGCCACGGTACCACCAGTCCAGATGCCATGAGCTCTCCTCGTCCCATGATTTCAAAAGGGCGCGAGAGCTTCATTTACACTCATTATGCAGAACACTCATACCAGATAAAACATAACACAGACTCTCTACTGCCAGCCCGACTTTTCATTCTCCGAAAAGGGGGGGGGGTTGAAGCCATCCCTTTTCACTGTCCCCAACACCACGGCGTCGATCTAGATCCAGTCGGAGCCAGCAGGCTATCAGTGCCTCACAAGAATATAAGACCGCCATGTACCAAGAGGAAGGGTGTCACTTTACTTGTGTTGAGTTTCAAAACTCTAGAAACTTAGATGCATCGCTGCATGTTTCAGCCACGTGCTCCTTAGATCCTGGAAGAAAATATCCCAATGGCGTTGATGAACCACACGTCCTTTGAAGAGTGTCGACATCCGTTGGAGTATCCTTGTAGAAGTGGAGAACGTTGCGGACTCGCAGAAGGTCATTGAGAGGCTGCCTTGGACGGAGTGTAATCAACAAAGCCCTGCAGCCTATCCAGACGAGGATTTGGTCACCCATAGGAGTTGGTGTGACGCGCACGGCCTGACGAAGGATTACCTCGATCAGCGAAGATGCACTCGCATACTGTATTCTACACCCTCCGCAGGACAGGAACAGCAGAATCAACGCATTAGAAATGTATAATAAGGTATGTAATACAAGTGGGTGCTGCTAAAATGTCCGAAAATCAAGGGTGTGAGAGGGCCCGTGATGAGCCGGCTTCGTGGTTGTATATAAAAGACGGACAAAACGAGACTTTAGAGAACCGGCCCGAGCTAATTGTACTGCTGTTAAAAAGCTTATTTGTATAATGAACATCCGGCGAGAGGATGGTAACGACTGAGACAAAGAACAAGCCGAGGTTCTCGTCGTTCACTTCGGCTCGCCAGGTTCGAGAAGGGCAGTTAATCGTCGGACGATGTCTGATATGAAAGGCCTAGCGTCCGGCGACCGCGACCAACAGTCTTTCAAAAGTTCCTTGACTGGTCGCTGGAGCCGAGGGTATTTACTCCAGTCTTCTACAGGATCCTTCGGGTCGTTGCTGTTGCAAACCTTGAGCGTGATTTGACCATCCGTCAGTCCAGCATGCGGCAATTCTCCCGTCATCACCTAGAGAAAAGAAACGAGCCGAGGCATCGCTTATTAGATCGCTGATAACTGTACACGACAAGAAGAAAGATCGAAGGAAAGTCACCTACAGTGAACGCCAAGCTCCCAAAGCTATACACATCGCTCTGGCACGACCTCGATCCTTCAATCATTTGTTCGGGTGACATCCACGGAACGCTCCCTCCTCCACGGTGGGAAGAAGTGTACATTCTCTCCTTGCCCAAAATTGTTGACAGACCGAAGTCGGCCAAGAGAGATTCTCCCCGGTCGGATATGAGAATATTTTCCTGTGAAGCATTTTTGATAAGTCCCTTTCCAAACGTAGGAAAGAGCATGCGCTCACGGGTTTGAGGTCCCCGTGAACCACAGGTGGGTTACGAGAATGCAAGCACTCGAGCCCTCTTGCTATTCCAAGGAGCTAAGGTAGACGAAAGCCAGACGTCAGCGGACACGCTATCACGTGGCGTCAACATATCAGCGATCTAACGCACAACTTTTATCTTTTGGGTATCGGAGAGTTTCTTCAAGTGGCGGTATAGATTCCCCTGCTGGTACCAAGGGGATATGAACGAGAGATTCGGGGTCAAGGTCCAGCCAATTAGAGGAACGATGTTGGGGTGCTTTGGTAACCCAAGCCAGGTTATGACCTCCTGATTAAACCTCTAAAGAGTAAAATTGTTAAACGGATTGATTCAAAGCAGCTATGAGGCTACAGAGAGGGACGGACCCGTAGCTTGCGTTCATTCGCCTCGACCTCATCTCGGCCGCTCAACCAGACAGATCGAAGGACCTTTACAGCGACCTTGCAGAGCACGGTTATATTTTTATGATAGCGCTGTTTGGCTCGTGATTGTTATGTGGTGGCTCACCTCAACCGGAAGTGCTTCCGATGGTGTATAAAACCGGACGTCGCACCGCCACACATCGCTATAACCTCCCGCACAAAGAGGGCTTCCTTTCGGCTCCTCGATACAACCCAGCAATGAAGGGTCTGCAGGGATGAAATAGGTGCCGTACAACGCGCTGGAGTCGGATGCTTGAGAGATTGGTGTTTGTAGTTGGGACTCAGTTGACGGTGCCGGTGAAAGGGTGTTCGATGTGTCCTCTGTCAGGTCGAACGCCATGCTGTTGATGATAGAAGACTTATAATCCTCGGGATTAGAGTTCCATATGGCGGTGTCCTGGTAAGGGGAGGTGAGAATGGGGACGATGCGAAACCATTGGGAAGCCCCTGAAACCAGATGGCCCAAATCATTAGCGCCTCTGAGCGTTGGTTCCTTCTTCAGCTATTTCTACCCACAGACTGGACGAGAACAACGGGCGATGGAAGTAGGAAAGACTGTACCCTTGTTCACCGACGGAGGTGCGAAGTGGAAGTGGGAGTGGATGAGCCAAGCGAGGACAGCCTGCTCATGTCGCAACGTGGAGGTGCCGTCCTTGAGAGGTGTGGAATCGGGAGTAAGCCGCTGATAAGACGAAAAGTAATGCAGGTCAACGTTGAGCCCCAAAGGAGCGGTGGTCGTGCTCCCAATGGGCTGGGAGCCATCTGGTCGGGGTTGAATGGAAGGCCTCGATAGCCAGCGATCGAATTACTCACGGTTCGAACTTTAGCCTCGCCCAAGCTACAAATCGTACTCGGAATAGGTGCCCTTGATCGGTCCTCTCCAAGGCTCATGGCTAACAGTGGCCCGTTAATGAGAGCGAGAGTCTTCTCGTCCAGTACTTGATGAGGCTCGGTTAGAGGTTTGCTTGAGGCTGCACAGGTCACTAAGTAGAGCTCGTGATCACCGGACTGAGACACGGATTGTTAGCGAAGACGGCTCGAGGAACGTGCACGCTGCCGCGTTCTCGAGGGTGAGACATACTGGCTTTTCGACGTCGATGGCTGCGTTTATTTCAAGCATTGGCGGGGCTGAATTCGTGGTCCTGGCGAGCCGGATTAGCTGCTGCAACCAGCCGAACAGTGTTCGTAGCCATGTCAGAAACCAGAAGTGGAAGTGGTAACGGGCGAGCATGGGAGTATGAGGGTAGGTGAGGTTAGAAATAAACGAGGGCTCGAGGGGACTGACCGTCCTAGATGAGCTGTAGCGGTAGTCCGTGGGGGTTTATGAAGAATTGCGAAGAGTGAGTGGACCAACTCAACCCATCAGGGTTCAAGTCGAGGGACCCCAGTATCCGGGAACCAGGTCAGGATCCAGAACCTACGCCTCTGATCATTATTTCGGGAGCCACGTATCTCCCGTGCTACCATGTGCCCTTTATAGACAGGGAGACCCAAGGAGCCGGGAGCCAGGTCATTATCTAATCATCTGCCGGAACCCACCTTCCTTCCCCGACCGACTACGGGACCAGTGGGTTCACCGAGCGCTCGTCTCTCGTCGTGTTCTATTGGCTACGGTATTATCCCAGTGGCGTCATCTAAAAACACGCTACACCCGCACACCCGCCAGTGCTCTCTGGGCATGTCCCTAACAAAGGCGACTTCCTTCCTACGTATCTTTCTGATAAAGCCTGGTTCTTTCCATCCCTCCTCAGGCATAATGGCGCACCCCGCCGAGAAAGACAAAATTGAGACAACCTACGGATCAACCCAGCACAAGAAATCAACAGAAATAAAAGTACCTCTGCAGAATAGAGTCTTTGCGTGGTGATGCGTGCAGCCTGCGAGGTGCTGAAGAGTCACGATTCGATGCTCGACAAAGCCCGAAGGAAGGGAAACCGCCTTTAGGGCTCATCACAAAGCGCCCCCAAGGTCTTACCGCGTCTTTTTCGCTTTTTAAATTTTCCCCAGGGTCTGATGGTGTACACGAGAGCTACTTTAGCGAGCCAAGGGACTATTCTACTTTTGGTTGGAACTAGCCTACTTAGATTCTTTTGGGGCTTCGTTAAGAACTTGCAACCAAGTCCGTGAACTCGAGGCTCGTGGATTAGACACCAGTCATGTCGATACGGACCGGTATGAAATGAGGCTACGCGCGCAGTGCATTCAGCGGAGTCTGCGCACCCTCCTATTCGATGGTGAAGGCTCTGGCTGTAGGGTGGGGTAGAAGGATGCTGATGCGGTGCAACGACGGTACTCGAGGCGCAGCGCCAACTACGGACCGTCGAACTTTAATGAATCTAGAGTAATCATGATCACCAATAGCTGCGACGCTTCAAAGTCGGATCAAGGTGCCCGTGGTTACGCCTGGTGAGGCTTAATAAGCTTGTTTCGATTACGTGAGATGAACAACCTCGAGAGGTCGATGATTACCGTCCCTTTTCGACGCGGGAATCCGGCTCGCCCGCGCGGCACCCCACCCCATTTCGCCTCGGCTTCCCCAAATCATAATAATGCTAATAATCATAATGGAAAAACCCAAGTACAAGCGCGTAAAAACCAATATACAATACTATCGATTTACATAGTCTCTACAAATAACTTTATTGTTTGGACGAAGGTTCACGGTGAAGGGGGGTGTCCAAAACAAAAGGGTGTGGCGTGCTCAGGGTCTTCGACGAAAACGAAAAAAAGTGGAACCCACATCGCATACCCGGCCAGGAAAGCGTATTTAACCTAGTGTACTATGTAAAAGGTAGTTTCGAATACAAAGAAATGTGTTTGAACCCTAGGGGAGGGTACACTAGCTAGCACAGCGGTCTGCTGGCTTCGGATGCGAAGTCCCTTAGTGGCAGGGATTAGTTCATTTCCCATCGCCGAAGCCGCCATCTCTCCCAGCTCCAACCGTGGGGGGGTAATCATCAACACCATACTCGAGAGAAAGATGGTGATATCGTAGCGGCCCGCGGAGGTGCCATCTCTACGGCCCTTCATTAGAAGGAGCAGGGAAATAGTTGTAGAGACGTTGTAAACACAAACTAATGAGTAGAGCAAGTGATGTCTTTTCAATAGCAGGGGCTAGATGCAGCTATGTGAAAAGAAGTGCTGTGAACCCGAGCTATTCCGAGTCATGACACAATAAAAACGGACCGGAGTGCATACAGCAAGAGAAAAATTTCAAGAGGAGTCTAGAAACTGACAAGAGAAAGAGGGCGCACGCTACTAATACAGGAAGCGGGCAAACGGACTTAGTGATATCAGCTGGCTTGTCGAGGAGGATTCGGAGTGACGTTAGTGAATCGCGGGGTTAAGGATGCAAGTTAAGGATGCTCCCAGCAACCCCCCTCCTGGCTTAGCTTAGACTCGGGGAAGCCCATATAGTTCCTCTCGGGCTCTCAGCCTTTTCCGTTTGCCTTCATCTCTCCGTTGTCTAAGCCGTATCTCTTCGACTTTGAGATCTTTAGCCTTCGCAATAGCAAAAAAGAGTAGGCGGTTACCTAGGGGTTGCCAAGATATTGCTTAACGAACAGCGGGGTTATGGACTCTTGCTGGATATCAGTAGCCCCGTGTCGCTGGCTAGTGTCTTAAAGCTTCAACAGTCATCGAGACATTAATGCGAAGTCGTTTTTCATGAGATGATTGGAGCTCCGGCAGACAACGCGACGTTAGACACCGTGTGATGATGGCGGAAGGCGACTTCAGATATCCCTTCAGACCGTGAGATGGCTGTGCCAGCCCCGCCCAACCAAAAGTCAGCGCTCGTCGTCAGGCACCACCCTCCGCCCTCAAAACATCACCTTCATCCAAGCGAAACATGGTTTAGATAACTACCGAACATAATATCGTGTTCCCACTTGTACACGGGGTAGAAGCCTCAAATAGATCATCGCCAGTCCAAATACCAACTCCCACCGCTTTACCACATCCCTCTTGGATCTCCAAAGGGTGCTCGCGCTTCATTCGGATTCACCATCACCAACGCTCATACTAGCTACACTCAGAGATACCTCTTTACTCCCGGCCCCTTCTTTCCTGACCATCGTCTGTGACTATCTCCGCTTCAAGATCCGAGCCTTCGAAATTCCCATGGTTAATCGCTCGCAGAGAGGAGCGTTGAGCGAGCTTCGACCGATTCTAGATGGATTTTCAATTGCGAAATGACCACTGACATGGTCGGCCTCGCTTCAGGCGATCGTGACCAGCATTCCCTCAGGAGATTGCCGATCAACCCTTGGAGCTGAGGATATCTGCCCCAGTCTTGAACCGGATCCTTTGGGTTGGTGTTGTCACAAACCTTGAGGGTAATTTGACTGTCTGTGAGCCCAGCGTAGGGCAACTCGCCTGTAAGAACCTGGAAAGTGCAGACAACGGACCAGTCAATCGTCAGCAGTCGAGATCTGGAATGCTGAGTGCTAGTGGAGAGCATCTGCACAGTGAAAGCCAAATTTCCAAAACTATAGACGTCGCTCCGGCAGGACCTTGACCCTCCAAGCATACACTCTGGCGACATCCAGGGCAAACTTCCTCCTACCCTATGCGAGAACGTGTACATCCTTTCTTCACCTAGGATTGTCGATAGACCGAAGTCTGCCAAGAGAGGCTCTCCCCAGTCAGAAAACAGGATATTGGCCTTCGAGGAGTCCTAGGTCAGCCCCTGCAGAATTCGAGAGAGCAATCACCTACTGGTTTGAGATCTCCATGCACAACAGGTGGACTACGAGAGTGAAGGTAATGGAGCCCTCCTGCGACGCCAAGGAGCTTAAGGAGAGCGCAAACAAAAACGTTACTATATGTCAAGTGGCTCTAAAGAAGGCAACGCTTCAACGTACAACGTGTAGTTTCCGAGCCCTTGAGAGGCTTTGCAGGTGACAGGATAGATTTCCTCGCTTGTACCAAGGAGATATGAACGAAAGATTTGGTGTCAACGTCCAGCCGATCAGGGGAACGATGTTTGGATGGTCTGGTAAGGCAAGCCACGTCATGGCCTCTTGTTGAAATCTCTAACGCAGCGAATTTGGGTTAGTAAGCTGCTCAAAAAACAACGATGTATTTCTGGAGCAAGCGCACTTGCAATACGCGTGTGCTTGCCTCTGCGCCACTCTGGTCATTCAACCATACGGATCGAAGGACCTTCACAGCAACCTGGTGAGCACATTAGTCACTCATCGTGTCAGCGATCTTTGAGGCTCCGCTATAGCGAAGAGGCTTACCTCAGTCGGAAGTGCTTCTGATGGGGAGAAGAATCGGACTTTGCATCGCCAGATATCGCTATAGCCACCCCCGCAGGTGGGGCTTCCTTCCGGCTCATTGATGCATCCTATCAAGGACGGTTTTGCTGGCCAGAAATGGCGTTCTGTCGAGCTACTAGGATTGTGCAGCTGAGAGTCTGGGATCGGAAGATTGGATGGGGTCGACGGTGTTGATGGAAGGGGATTAGGGATCTCCCCCGTTTGGTTCAATGCCGAATGATGTCTTGAAGTAAGTTCATTGAATCCGGGGCTTCCTATTGATTCGCCATTTTCGGTGTAGCAGGTTGGTGAGAAGGTTTCTGTAGGTGGATCCGGGCCAACAGTCGGCAACGGCGGCCTGGGAAAAGCCGATGTTTCTCGATTGGGAACAGACGATGGAGGGAAGGGTTGGGAGTGGGACAGTTGCGGTATGTAAGCTTCACATAGAGAGCTTCTGCTCTCATGTATTGGGGAAGTTTGTGGTGGGTTACCTCGGGGCTTTGGCCACCAAAGAGGGCGGTGGGTGCTGTGGCGCGGCTTAAGTCATCGGACGACAGAATAAAAGGGAGCACGGTGTTATTTCTTTAAGCGGTGAATCTGCTTGAAGACCTGCTCACCTGAAACCATTTGGTAGGCTTAAGCCTGTCGACGGTGAATTTTGAGAAGAAAGAGGGAGCCGGCATTCGGGTGATCGCTGGACGTTCAAAGGTATACAGATCAACATGGGCTCTGATGGTTTATCTCTCGCAACCTACGCCGAATTCTTGTATCAAGAGAGTATTTAAAGGAGTGGATGAGGGCTGGCAGCTACAAGGAACAGAAAATGACAGTTTCATTTATATAGAGGATGGGTCCCTGAGCTCGAACTTTTATAGCTTGAGAGCTCGCTTCGCCGAAAACATGTGTTGTGACAGATCAGCATGGTATCGGGCTTTATCTACAATCTAATGCGTTAAGCTTGTTCTTTGCACCGGGCTTGTTCTCAGAAGAATGTTCATTTCTCAATCTCCCCTTTGGAGGTCGGGACTTCTTTTGAGAACAAGTTCGGTACAAGGAACAAGTTGCAAGCTCGATGCGTGCTTCCCACGCGCCTCCAACGAAGGTCACCCTTTCTCCAAATGACATGCATACTCCTGAGGAAAGCTTGTTCATGCCTTTCCTAACGGTAGGCGTGGCCACAGTGTCAGGAGTAACATGCATCACACTCCACGAAGGGCCGAGTACTCGATTTGAAGAGTCCGACACCGTAGGTTGATTGACCCCGAAAGCCGGGTTGGATCGAAAGGCTAGTCTGCATTTGACACCGGGTCACAGGGTGATGAAGTGCGAGGACTGAGTCATAGTGAATGGCTGGAGAGGGTGTCTCACGTACTTGCAGTGCAGAGGACGCCACCCTGCCATAAACTGTGGGACAGAGAAAGAGTTTCAGAGCCGACTGGGCTCTTTTCCATTCCTTCAGGCTTCATCGGACGGCCAGCATCGCAACTCTGCTTTGCCGCCTCACTCTCGAATGGATAATAAATAAACACGGGCTCATGTCCCGCCAGGATCTCTGCGATATCCCCGACTCAGGTTCTTATACGGCGTAAGCACGCCGAGGACATAGAAAGCGGTCGGCTAGACAGACCTTTCATAGTAGAGCTCTCTTAGTTTTGGATGCACAGAACGGAGGACAAAGTGAGTGAGACATACAGTATATATGGTCAGAAGCCGAAGAGGTACTGTTAAATCGTTTTTACACTTGCAGAAGATTACAATGATGGCAGTAGCCAGGATGTGGACGGGCTGAAATCTCTCTTCGTCATTCGCTTCAACTCGCTTGATTCTGGAGGGCAATCAATCGTCCGACATTAGTTGACATGGAAGGCCTCGCGTCCGGCGACCTTGACCAACAGTCCTTCAAAAGCTTCTTGATTGGTCTCTGGAGCCGGGTATATTTGCTCCAGTCTTCCACAGGATCCTTTGGATCGTTGGAACTGCAGACCTTGAGCGTGATTTGCCCATCGGTCAGCCCAGCATGCGGCAATTCTCCCGTCATGACCTGGAAGAAAAGAAGTTAGCCGACTTGTAGTTATTTTAGCGAGAATATGACAGGGATGGAGATCGACGCAAAGGTATTTACCGTAAACGCCAAGCTCCCAAAGCTGTAAACGTCGCTCTAGCACGATCTAGACCCTTCGATCATTTGTTCGGGTGACATCCACGGAAAACTTCCTCCTACGCGATGGGAGGTCGTGTACATTCTCTCCTCGCCCACGATTGTTGACAGACCAAAGTCGGCTAAGAGAGGTTCCCCGCTGTCGGAGATCAAAATATTTTCCTGTCAGGTGTTCTCGGTAAGTCCTTTTTAGGAGTCAATAGACAACGAGCACTTACGGGCTTGAGATCCCCGTGGACCACGGGTGGGTTACGAGAGTGAAAGCACTCGAGCCCTTTTGCTATGCCGAGCAGCTAAGGCAGAGAAAATCTGCTGTCAGCGCACACAATATCAAGGACTATCAGATATAGCAACGCTCTAACGTACGATCTGTATCCGCTGAGTATCAGAGAGGCGATTTAAGTGACGGTATAAATTTCCTTGCTTGTACCAAGGGGATATGAACGAAAGATTTGGCGTCAAGGTCCAGCCAATGAGAGGAACGATGTTGGGGTGCTTTGGTAGGCCAATCCAGGTAATGACCTCCTGAATGAACCTCTAAACACATTTTTCGTCAAGAAAATTGTTCAAAACGGGTGTGTGACGCCGCAAACAGACGAACCCGTAACTTGCGCTCATTCACGTCGGCCTCATTTCGGTTACTTAACCAGACCGATCGAAGGACTTTTACAGCGACCTAATATCCAAGGTTAGGCCTTGGTACGAGTTGTGTTTGCGGGGTCACAATCATGTAAGGACCTACCTGGGCAGGAAGTGCCTCCGATGGCATGGAGAACCGGATGTTGCATTCCCAGACGTCGCTATATCCACCTGCACAGATCGGCCTCCCTTTTGGCTTCTCAATAGAACCGACTAAGAAACGGTTTGCAGGAATGAAATAGGTCTCGCGTATTGCGCTGGCCTCAGGCCCCTGAGGGACTGTTTCAGGCGGCTGGAGCCGGGGTGATGGTCTTCGTGGGAGGCGCTTGGGCGTTTCCTCTACCAAGCCTGACGTCATTCGATCAGCGGTTAAGGGCTGATCTTTTTCGAGTCCAAAGTTCCAGAGGTCGGTGTAGGGGTAGGTGAGAACGAGAGCAGTCTTGAGCCATCGGGAAAGGCCTGAATACAATGAAATCAAAACGTTGGAGTCATCGAACGTCGATCGCTCCTTTGGTTATTTTTTACTCACGGTTTAGACTGTGAGCGATTGATCCGGGAGAAGGAACGCCGATTTCTGCGTTTGCCTGCGGAGATGTGAAGTGGAGGTAGAAGCGGATGAGCCAAGCCAGGAGAGCACGAGCGCGTTGCAACGTTGTGGTGCCGTCCTCAGAACGTTTAGGGTCGAGCGTGGGTCGCTGAAACCGGCGAAAGAAAAGTCGGTCAGCCGCGGCTTCCAGAGGGCGGGATTCCTTCTCGTCGTCGTTGGAGAAAGCCAAGGTCCCAGGCAAAGAACGAATTACTCACGGTTCGAAGTTTAGCGCCCCTTGAGACGCCCGGTTGATCCACTCCCAAATGGTCCTCTCTCGTTGGTAGCGATCCATTAAGAAGAGCGGGGATCCCGTTATAAACTTCTCGAGGACGCTGCAATGAAGATTTTCTTGGGAAGACGCTTGTCTCTCGACGGCGGTAGCGCTTATGCATGCCCCACGGCGGTTTCGAAATCGGTCAGCGAAGACGGCTCGAGGAAGGTGACGCCTTCATCTTAAAGGTGATAAAACTCACAAGCTTTTCGAAGTCAATGGGAGCGTCTGGTTCAGGGTCGTATTGTAAGGGTGGCGGCCTTGAAGGATTGGCTGCGGCAAGCTGGAGGAGTTGCTGCATACTGACGACCAATTTACGCAGGAATGTTAGGAACCAAAGTTGGAAGGGGGAATAACCGGGTTGCATGTCGGAATTCCGGTAGGTGGTGGGGCACAGAAGAAGCCGAAAGTTGTCGGGAAGCGAAATATTTCGCAGGGGATACGTGGAGAGTGGATCGCGTGGTTGCTGCGAAGGACTAGTATGCCCGACCGACTTTGCAATCAGCTGCACACCTGGTGACTTGTAGATGATGACGAGGGAGAAGAGAGGAGAGGAGAGGAGAGGAGAGGAGAGGAGAGGAGAGGAGAGGGAATGAGGGTGTGGGGGAGGATGAGAAGAGTCGAGGAGGAAGGGGCGACAAGGGGAGTTTATATGCGTGAAGCCTCTTTATTCTTTGGTAGAGAGCGGGGCTAGGTGAACAGAAGTATGCACGTATAATGAGGAGGGAGGAAAGGGAACAGCAGTGCGAAGGGAGACATCATACCGCTCATCGCGAAATTTAGCGAGGATATTGTGGACAGATTGATTTTTTGCGACCCGGAAATTTGGTTTCATGGTGGGCTAAATAGCACCGAACTTGTGCCAGTGTATGCAAAAGGGGGAGCTCGAATATCCAAGTCTCGAACCTGGGTCTGGAAGTCGTGTAATGCACGGTCCTCAGTAGGTGTGATCGAGGTCGGTGACCAGGTCTGCTCTCAGATCCCGAAAAAGGGGGTTGTTTGGTTCGTCGCTGGCTGGGGTAACGGTTTGAGAAGGGAACGGTGCACAGTGATGAAACCAAGGGAAAGGAGCTTTGGGCCGTCCTCTGAAAACGCGGTGGGAGATGAGATCTCACCAGATGTTATGGCGGAGGGAGCACCAATATCATCGCCTCGTGCCATTTAAGCGCGCTCGTATCAGATCCCAGGTACTCTGACCAGCCTCCCGTTTCTCATCACGTCTCAACCCAATCCAATCGGGTCCCTTACCCGATTTCTGCGTATGTGCATTATAATCCTCCGTGGACCACCGAAATTTCGCTGACGAGGACGGGCGAGATGCGGGGAATATTAGACCCGCCTGATGGAGAGCGCTTTCACCGCTTCGACCGACCTGAATCTCACCTTAAATTTAAAACCGCCCTTGCTCTAACCACACCCACTTCACCGGACGCTTCACCCCTTGCTTCATCCTATCTCTCTCTCTATGTTGTCTAGTTGTACTTCCTTATATATCTACTGTGAGAACCCTTCCTCTGCGCTTCGTTCCACCTATTTGCTACCCTTTTCCTTGGCAGGTTTTGTAGTTTCAGGATAATTCACCGGTGTTATTTCCTTCTTTATAGAACGAAATGACCATTTCCCCAAAGTGGCCCGACCTCAGTCGATCTTGTCGAGGAGCTTCGGGGCACGTGCGCTTGTCGGGTTTTGGTTTCCGTCTGAAGTGGTGTTGTGGGCGAGTGAAATGAACGTTGGTGCTAATTCGACTGGGAAATCATGAACAAAGAGCAGCGGGGTGTGGGGTGAATCGGCGTCCCTGAAGCCGCGCGTGAAAAGCGCATCCCCAGAAGCCAGGCCTGACCTCCCCAATTTGGTAGCCGTCGATGAGCGGCCCTGACGTGGTTGTTCCACACTGTCATCGAGCTCGGCCTCAGCACCTCGAATTGGCGTCCACCAGGGAACCTTCCCTTCCTGTTTAAGTTCTTCTAACCATGTTATTTTACTGTAATAGAATTGGCAAAGGTCCAAGTCATCAACCGAATTGCATCGTCTATCCGGCCGCCGACCAGTTCAAATCTCAACTCCCGCCGGTCTCTTTACCGTCCCCCTCGCTGTCGAAGAAACCCTCTCTCATCGTCAGTCACACTCATCAAAATTCGTGCTACTAGGCTCGCTCTCCTCTCAGTCCAGTTCTTTCTTGACAGGCCTCAGTCATCATCACTGCTGCAAGACTCGAGCCCCGCTCCTTGGAAGTGACCGTCAGGGTGCAAACAATGCCTGTGGATTTTACCAACAACTTGAAGCCTCAGCCATTTCAACGCCACCTCGGAAGTCTACAACGACACCTAACCTCTTCCTTTCGCCTCACTGCAAGCAGCTACTAGGTAAAAGTAATTACCGTCTCGACTGAGGTTCCTAGCAGCACCCCGCGTTCGCGTCCACGAACTCGCTTCATTACATCAAAGCGTAAGACCTCACCGGCTCGAATCACAGGAGACAATCTCCCATCATCATCTCCGACAGCTTTCCCTTCCCTAGCTGCGACACTTGTATCTTATTCCGATCCATGGGGATCGATTCTGGCGACTGGCGCCCCATCGGACTGGTAGAACGACGGTGGTATGAAGGCTGCTGCGAATGCCGCTACCAGTCGCGACGCAAATGTAGGAAACCAGAAGCTTTTGGTGCTTGCAGGACACGAATACCATACCGAAGCGTCCCTTGCGGGTGCTGCGGCAACTCGCTCTTTGTTCCTCTCATCACTAACAAATATCACCCAACAGGTTAAGCAACTGTCATTCGTTGCCGAATTCGCTCTAACTGTTCTACCGATTCTCAATATGACTCAATCCACGCTTTACGTATGCCTGGTTTTTCGGTGTGGTTGTGAAGTTTTTGGTGCGCTTGGCTTGGACGAGTTTCACTGCCAGTGGGGAACGGGGACGGTTGTCGAACAATCGGCTTAAGCCACTCCAAAGGGCACGGACCCCGTGGTTTCCGGTCTTCGAAACATTAGTTTCGGCTAGGGAGACCGATATATCGACTTCTATTGCTGAAGTGAAGGAGCCCTCCGGAACGCCAATGTCGCGAGTCTGGCACAGTAAGGCCCTGCCGAGTCTGCCTATTCTTCTCACACACAAGCAAATCAATTGCACTCGGCACGATATACCACACCTTTGCACTCTCTGCATATACTAGTGATGAATATCGTAACGAATTACATGGGGGAATGGGAAAGAATAATGCAAAACGACATACGTGCATGTCGGATCGTAGTACACTGAAAGGACGACGGAAGCCACACCAAAGTGCACGAGCCTTGCTCAGCTGCTCCAGGGGTGACGACAAAGAGGATGGTCAATGGCCCATTTAAGAGCCTACAGAAACCCAATGAAAAAATGATGATGAGGCTTTCAAGCGGTTGGCCAACACAAGCCGCCGCGAGGTGCTAGTTTGAATGCGTCATCAATATTGCTTGTACGTCGTGCTACGATCCGAAAATACTTACCTAGACACGGACTTACGACTTGCGTGACTTGAGAATGGTGGTCAACCGACCAACGATCGCCGCCATGGATGGTCTGGCATGCGGCGACCGCGACCAACAGTCCTTCAGCAGCTTTCCGATCGACCCTTGCAGTCGAGGGTATTTACTCCAGTCGTCGATAGGATCCCTGGGATTAAGGGAATCGCAAACTCTGACGAGAATTTGGAGATTAGTCAACCCAGAATGCGGCATTTTCCCCGTGAGGACCTGAAAATGGGATAAACGACACACATTTCGTCAGAATACAGTAATATCGGATAAAAATATCACATCGACATCACATACCGTAAAAGTCAAGCTCCCAAAGCTGTAGACGTCACTCTGGCATGACTTCGACCCTTCCATCATTTGTTCGGGTGACATCCAGGGAATACTGCCTCCAGAAAGATGAGAGGAGGAGTACATCTCCTCTTGACCCAGGATTATTGACATGCCAAAGTCGGTGAGAAGGGGTTCCCCTTGGTCGGACAGGAGCACGTTTTCCTATGAAGCTCCACGGCTGAGTTTGAACATAAAGCGTGACGAGGGATATGCTTACGGGTTTTACATCCCCATGAACCACAGGTGGGCTACGGGAATGGAGGTACTCGAGTCCCTTTGCGATGCCCAACAGCTATGGGAAGAGAGAAGACAACCCGTAAGCGAGGAGGGTCCGACCTCGTACCAAGGTGACCGTGTTTGAACGAACCAGTCGTAGTCGCTCAGTCTTAGAGAACTTCTTCAAATGGCTCTTAATATCTCCTTTTTTGTACCAAGGAGAGATAAAGGAGAGGTTCGGTGTCAAGGTCCACCCAAGAAGCGGAGCAACATTCGGGTGTTCAAGCAGCGTAAACCAAGTCCTCCCCTCATGATGAAAGCGCTTAACAAGCGGAGAACTTTAGAATTTGACCTTAGCGGTAAATAATGAATGGAAAATGCACACCTGTAACGCGCGATCACTCAGTGTGCCGCTACTTGAGTTGTATGGCTGGACGAATCGAAGCACTTTCACGGCCACCTTGAAGATTTTGTCGTGAGTTACATAGAATGGCCCGAACTTTAAATAAACCTCACCTGGGTGGGAAGTGCTTCAGACGCTGTGCAGAACCGGATGTTGCAACACCAAACATCGCTGTCACCACCACAACAAGCGGGAGTTCCTTCCGGCTGACTGATAAACCCCATAAAGCAAGGCTTGGTTGGCCAGAAACTGCATTCACTTCGAGCATCGGCATTACTATCCAGTGGAATAAGACTTGACGGACAAGACACAACGGACGGCGATTCAGGGAGTAGTCCTGGCCAGTTTCCGGTAGCTTCCGGCGCCAAAACTGGGACTGATAAGGCCTTGGGGCTTTTACGGCTTGGTGGTGTTGCGACTGGACCTGTGGCAGAAAGTCGAGAGGCGTGATCTGTTAGCGGCTCGGAGGCTGTTGTTGCGGTGGATGGCCCTAAGGAAGGGCTAAAATGACTCGAGTTAGGGCGCGGCGATGGATGCAGTGGTGTCATTTGGACATTAGGACGCTGTCCTGATCCATATTCCTCTGGGGAGACTCTGATCTGGGATGCTGGTGGGGAAAGTGACGACTCCACACAGACCTTCTGTCGCCACCAAAGGTGCCGATGGAAGACCTGGAGTTGCCCAACAAACCGGCCAGAGTTCAGTCGTTTGACACAGAGAAGATTAGATAAGTCTGTGATTTACTTACCTTGCGCCACTTTTTGATCTCAGTTCGCCAGGAAACGATCCTTGAAAGAAACTGCGGCTTGAACATGAAAGAACGCTAAAGGACCGGGTTGAAGTGTTAACGTCGTCGCTTCTGAGATCGCTCTTTAACAATTCACTTACATTCGCTGTGATCCAAGATGTGAGAGTTCAAACTTTGGCTGAGAGGATTTGGTGAGTATTACGGGGATGTGGTGCCCGCGTTATATATGCATTACATGGTGTCATGGCCGGAAGATACCGATGTCGAGGTGATTGTAAAGGTGATATTCCGAGAAACCGCACTACGGCCCGAACCAACCCTCCTTCAGTACCATTCGCATTCGCTTCGGGCGGGGCGGGCGTCGGGGTGACAGCGAGCAGGGAACACGGGTTGAGGGCTGTGTGAGCCGACAGCACGGTGCCGATCACATACTAGCACGGTCCGTCTTCCGCTCGCAGTGTCCGTCTTCCGCGTGCACGAGTTATTGAGAGCATTTCTGATCTCGGAATTGGCAACCGTGAACTGGTTAGTCATGGAAAGGAATACCGTTTGTGATGGAGCCGCTCGTTTCCTCAACAATCAAACCCTCTTGTTCGTGGGCTCTCTCGCACCAGCGCCTGTCACTCAAACATACTGCGACTGAGCGCCTAACGATTCCACATACCTCTCACACTAATTTGAGCGAGAAGATCAGAACGTCGGCAGAGAATGTCCTAGCTGCGCATTGGCATCATATATTCTGTTAAGACAAGAGGCGGAAGGGACTGTGCATATCTGGCCGCGGACGGGGTCTCTGAGCGGTGAATACGTAAGCGGCAGTCAGGGTCCTCCTATGGCGAAATCCGCTCAACTGCTGTGTCGCCCACCACTACCCTCTACCCATTCCCGACCGGCTCATCTACTTGGAGTAACTCACAGCCATCTTTGTCATCTACGGATCGATGGGACCGTATGATGACTGAGGAGTCGCAGTACGGGCGATTCTCCAAGGCTTCTCAGCTAGCCGCCATCCGGGCAAGGCCCTCTGTCCCAGAAATCCATATCGGTATTCGGATAGAAGCGAATTGTTCGCTATTAATGGCACCTGAAGAGCTGAAACAAACCCCCTATCTTACAAAGGGGTTTCCGCATCATATGTCCAGGCCGCACAATCATGACCGTACTTATTTGATTCTTTACTAGTTAATCATTCCTGCTAATCATTCACCGGTCTAATTTCTTATCAATGCCTCTTTCTGGGCCCATTTTATGTGAGCCGTGGGCCTCGCCAACAGACCTGACGTGAAACGTGGCCGAGTTTGGCAACTGCAGTTAAGTTGACTTTGCAGCCATTCATGGCATTTCCTTGACTCAGCGCCACGCGCAGGATTATATGACGTAGAAATTTGGACATCAATGCGGAGGTCGGTCTCATGAAGAGTATTCTGTACTGGATTAGGTGCTGACAGCGATTTCCTTCACTCAAACCCGTTTAAGTATCGCTTTTCGACACTCTGATCAACATCTTATAACTCATTAATCCTCACGAACCAACGCATCTAAGGGCTACTCTCCGATTGTAACGACTCGTATGAATACGATGTTCAAAGGAGTTATATATGGAGAAAGGCGCATTAGACGCGCGCGTAGTACATCATGGAAAGGCGAAACAGGGAAAGATTCGTTTGAAGTGCGATAGTTCGTCACGCTTTGCCACACCTCCTTCACTGTGAATCGAGCTATCCTTGTCACCACACTTCGTAAAATCTACGATTCATTGTACACGGTGTTCAGTATTGTTACAGGCTACAAGAACCTTAGTCGTACCAACGGTGTGTCTACCGCGAGACCAACAGGCAGGGATAGAGAGAATGCGGAGCCAGACGTATGATATGCCATAAAAAAAAAACACACACACGAAAAATTATCTAGACTGAAGACATTTCCGGGCACGGCTGGAGTCATCATTAATATTACAACAGTTGAAGAACGAGGGCGGGGGTGGTGTGCAACGTAGCCGGCCCGTAGGTCGGGCCCAAGGGACCAGGAGCACAGACCAAATCTGAGTAGTAATAAAATATCGCTAGTCGGGAGGCGAGAATCTTTAAGCATCTGTTTTCCCGTCGATAATCGCAATAAGGGTAGTCAGCCGTTTGACAACCGCCGACATAGATGGCCTGGCCTCCGGTGACCGCGACCAACACTCCCTCAATAGCTGTCCGATTGGTCCACTGAGCTGAGGGTACTGGTTCCAATCGTCAACCGGACACCCGGGGCTAGAGCCACAGCAAACTTTGAGGGTAATTCGATAGTCGGGCAGTCCATCATACGGTAGTTCACCTGTCAGGACCTGAGGCGGAAAAAAAAAAATCAATCGGTTCAGTCATCAGCGCACGAATTCTGTCACGAAGAAGAGAGGGTCCGAAGAAAAAGTACTTACTGCAAAGACTAAACTCCCAAAGCTGTAAACGTCGCTCTGGCACGACCTAGCTCCTCCTGTTATGCACTCCGGTGCCATCCACGCCAGGCTTCCCCCTCCGCGGTGAGATGACGAATACATTCCCTCCTCACCCAGAATAGTAGATAGACCAAAGTCCGCAAGGAGAGGTTCTCCGTTGTCGGAAAGTAGGATGTTCTCCTATCAGGAGCCAGTGGTAAGCCCAATGTGCAGCAGCGAAGGCGAACTACTCACAGGCTTAAGGTCCCCATGGACTATGGGCGAGGTGTTAGAGTGCAGGTAATCGAGCCCTTTTGCGATGCCAACAAGCTAGAAAGACCAGAAAATGAAGGAGTAGAGTATTACTTGGGGAAACATGGAAGCCCAGAGCGATATAACATACCAGTTGAAGTTGCCTGAGACTCGAAATAGTTTTCAAGTGGCTGAGTAGATTTCCTTGCTCGTACCAAGGAGACACAAAACCAAGGTTCGGTGTCAAGGTCCAGCCAATGAGCGGAACAATGTTTGGGTGGTCGAGCAACCCAAACCAAGTTATGCCCTCTTGTTGAAACCGCTAAACCAAGTAGAGTTAATACTGTTAGCAGAGTTGCGGTAAACTATAGAGCCTTACCTGCAGCATCTGTTCTTTCTGTAATGCAGGATTGGAGCTGTCCAGATGTACAGACCGAAGTACCTTTAGGGCGACCTAACAAGTCGGTGGCATGAGCTTTCGCCAAGCTACTTCTATGAAAGGGCAACTAGCCTTCTTTGGTAGTCCCTTTGATGGCGTGCGGAAGTGGACGTCGCAACAATAAACGTCGCTATAGACACCTCCTCTTGCCGCGCCTCCCCGCGGCTCGCTGATATGGCCATGGAAAGCAGGCTTTGTTGGCCAAAAATGAAGTTCGTGTAGAGGCCCAGTAGTAGAGTCGACCAATGAAATGGGACCTTGAAGGATGTTCCGAATAAGCGGGGATTCTCCCGGAGGGTCCGGAACGTCCCTCGTTGCGTTTGAGGTTGGAGAATGGCCATGAGTGGAATCGGTTCGTTTGAAATTTGTCGGTGCCGAGACTATTTTAGTAGTCGGGCTGCCATTCGGAAACCCAGAAGTCGCTGCAGGCAATAGCGGTGAAGACAGTCTCAAGCGACACGTGCAGAGGTTGTGCGACGAGGGTGGGAGCTTGGCTAGTTGACCCTCCTCCAAGGGGAGTTTCTTCTTACATCCTGGCTCGGTCCGAGCCATTTGCCTCCAGGTCCATTTATAAATGCCCTAGAGTGCGGAGGGACAGGTAGTGTCAGCGGTCCAAGCGAGCGGAGACAGGCAGGCACTCGAAGAAAACGCTTGCCTGGAACCACTTGCCGACGGAGCGCTTCCATGGGCTGGTCCTGGGAAGGAGAGATGATTCAGTCATCTATAAGGTTCAGAAGAGATTGGGGGAAAGACGATCTCGCAGTGGGCGTTTTGGCAGCAGTCGAGGGGGGTACCGTTGGTGTGGTTGAGGGAGGAAGGAATCTATATAACCTTCCCAAAGATACGGATCAGTCAACGCAAACCTTAATTGGACAGCCTTGTATGTGGACAGCTGCGAATTCCGCCCCAATTCTATGCGCGCACGCAGCGTTAAGGATTCTCGGAGGGTGCCGAAACGTGCAATAGGACGAAGGGTGCCCTGCACGGTGAATGATCATGACTAATCAGGGTCCAATATACGCCGGATCGACAACCACCGAAAACCCCCGGATCTATCAGCCCTCAAAAACACCCTCTCTTGACGAAGCATCGGGGCTTTGCACACTTTGGGTTCGCTTTAGCCCTCCGTCCCTCTTTCAGTACATTTGCATGACTCTCTTTACTTCAGAATTTGGGAGCGCTCGGATCCATATGCAGTACACCGCAACCGCTTCGGCCGCGGAAAGTATCCATATGCCCTTCATGTAGGTAATTTGACCGGTGTCTCGCGTACATTGCATGTTCCTTCCTCCCCGATCCTTAAAGTACAGATTACACCCCTGAGCCCACCTTGAATAAAGATTGCCTCGTTCGCGAGGCTGAGGGAGAAACTGACTACATGTGACATCTGGAAACCTGTCTACCGACTAAGTTACGGCACGGTTCAATCTGCGCAGCACGTTCCAGTTTTCAGCTCTCCTAAGTCCCGTTCCCACGAATCCGCGCACTCGTGACCATCGCTTCTATACGGATCATGGACAAGGCATGGGCACCATTTGATGACTCAACACCGCGGCTCTACTCCCTCAGAACCTCAGAATCTGTGGGGTAAGGCCTTGGACAGAGGCGAGCCAGATATATAGATCTGTTGATCGAACCCTCGATAGGCTTAATGTCGTTTAAACAACTCCAGGATGTAGTGCATAAGTCTTTTTTCAATGACTTCCATAGGGCTTATCTTCTCGAGGAATTCCCTCTGCAAGAAATCTCCTCCAATCGAAAGAAGACTTACCCAATGTAAAATGATTTGGCACGTAAATTACTCCGTCGCACTTGGTATCAAATTGACCGACAGTGGGACCCGAGCTCCTCGTCGTTGCCGCCATCGTGTTCGTCAAGGTCCAACGTGACGACTCGGAGGGCGCCAACTATACAAGCAACAAGCGCTCCCTTGAGCCCCGAGAATGTTAGACAAATTAATACCTATAAAGGTACAACTAGAGGCTGGAACATGCATAAAATTAAGGATGCGGCGACACATAGTCGCAAGGCCATGGTCGTTTTTAAAGAGCGTATTGCGGTATTAAGACTTATCGTGGAGGTCATGATGGCTGATGTAGTGACTCCACATTGGGTGATTGACTTCCACCAAATAAACTATTCTTGTTCCTGAGACAGAGTAAGCTGGGGGGCAGATGACCGTGTTGTCCTGACCGGCATTCTCCTCGTGTGGGACCCTGACAGACACGGCCGCGATGGCGACGAACTCGGCCCTCACTTTGGCGCCAGATGCATCACAATCCTTACTTTGAGAGAGTGTGCTGTATTAGGCAAGCTATCTTCTGATTGGAAGGGTGTTCTCCAACGAGAGCTTCTACATAGAATAGACCCCAGCCACTTCACCATCCACGAATCGCTGGTACTAATCCATTTTTAGCCAGTACGTATTGTGGTTCGCGCCCAATGACTTTTTCCCGTTGGCTTTCCAGTAGTGCGTACTAAAGTTAACCTTGTATTGCACATGGTCGATCGATAAGCCCTACCCTGCAGGCCTGAGTCACCTGATATTCCATAATAGGTATTTGTAATGTCCATTCGCTCTTCTTGAGATGGGATTACTGCTTGAAACCATCCAATGGCTATAAGCTTCGGTACAGATGGAGCCCAAGCATCTAGCAAGATCGTCCGTTTCAACAAAGAGCAATAGAATGTATACAGGAACTATAGTGGAAACGCGGACGGCAGCGTTGGAAACCTTTGACGAAGGTCGCCACAGCTACTGGCGTATCTCAAGGTGGTCAACCGGGCATAAAATGGGTCAGCATTGACGTAGTTGCTCTTTTTCTTTCAATCCAACGGTGGCATAGGCTGTTTGATCTGCAAGCTTCCGGGGACTTCCGAACGCGCGTCGGTTGGAGTTTGGTGAGAGGAACTCTGAGGGAGTGGGGAGACAAGAGAGAGGGGGAACTGGGTGAGGACAAGTTTAGGCTTGGACCGCGCGAGTAGGACACTGCTCATTTGGACCCAACTTTGTTTACAATCTTGTGGCCCTGCCGAAAGGGCGCAGAGGGACTTAGAAAAAATCACAAAGGTTAGCACATGAGTCCGCATGCACTTGCGCTTACTCGCTTGCAGCTTTGCAGGGCAAAGGTGATGAGTGACCAACGTGTGTAATATAAAAAGGATAGAGTTGTTCGATATTCGCTCATATATCAAGGAAAATGAAGAGAAGAAACTGGGAAAAGAAAGAACCGGTAACTCCGCTTGTCTGGGTCGTGATGGCGATTGGGGGATTTTGCTTCCTATGGTGATTGATCAGAGATGGTGATAATTCATAAGGTGCGTAATTCATGATTTATATTATCAGTATGTTACCAGTCTAATCAATCTACTATGAGGTAAATATCTGCAAGGCCCATGGGTTCCAACAGGTTGGCGGCGCGCGGGGTGATGGCCATTGCGGTGAAGATTGATTGGTGGAAGTTGCAGCTACCTAGGGAAATACTTACGAGAATGATGGGAACAAGGACGAAAACGATAACGCGACGAAGAGGAGCTCCAACACAATGAGGCCGATGCCTCGTTTGATGTCTCCACTGACTTCAACGACCATATTCGCTCTCTCAAAGTTGTTACGCCCCTGAAGGCTGGTCTTCGCTCGCCTCTCCTTCACTTTTACTCTCGTTTAACACTTTTGCCTTCTTTCTCAGCTCCTCCTCAATCCTAAGTTCATGTTTTGGCTATGCGCACGCTGGTGGCGTTGTCCGGCGCCACCGTCTTCCCTTTCTAAGCTTAACTGCCGACGCTTGCGCTCGCGAATAACAACTGCCTGAGTACTGGCGACATTGTTACGACTCACGGGAAACCCCCATGCCAATTTGGTTCAGGGAGCCCCGCGCTGGATGCGTAGACGTGACGACGGTTAGAAATCCGCGAAGAGATCTAGAAGACTAGGTCCAATGACGGTACCTCTGTCATTCACAATTTATACCTCGTAGCACGCCGTATGAAGTACCACATATTTCAATCGTCAGAGCATGGATATGCCGAGCTCCTTCGGAAGCACTCGGGAGCAATCCTCTCGATTAGGATGCTTAGACGGCTTGATGAATTCGTACGCTCTAAGAACCCGCTTCCAAGCCATCGAGACTGAATGTCGACTGCTCTTTACTGTCTGGAGAACCAGCCACCCATCGGTAGATAATAGTCACATGAAGGGAAATAGGCGAAGGTCGGTCAATCGCTGCTCGGCCCCAATCCTCGACCCTGGCCGAGGAAGGGCGTGAGTTCTGCAGCATACACCTCCACCCGGGCACCAATTTCAAAAAATAAAATAGTCCGCAATAACGTACTACTTGAGCTATCCGAGCATTTCAACATAATCTCTTGGTCTTGTGGCTGCCCTACAAGCGAGCTGTTAGAGGAAGGCACGTCGGGATCGGGGAATTGCGGATGCCACGTGCCTCACAGTTTGGGATGAGAACATCCTCCCAGACGCTGCATCTAGATTCGTCAACTGATATATACTTTTCAGAGTGTCGAATGAAACTTCCAGCAAGGATCAGAATATCCTCTAATCCTCCCTATCATCGCAACCCGATCGCTTACGCGACACAGCAACATTGATCCTCTTTACCAGTCCGATCTCTCACACCCAATATGCAAAGTAACGCCCCAGCTAAGGGTGGTGCCAACCCCCAGCCTGCCATTCTTCAACAGCAATGGGTACCAATGGGTCTGTATGTTCTTATCAACAAGGGGACGAACATGCTTCTAGACCTTCGCGGTGGTAAATATGAAAATGATTGTGCCCATACGTCATACTCATCAATACTTGTACTGGCATAGGTAATAAGGCCTCTGGATCCCCGTGTGAGGGTTGGCCACGCAATTTCAATGAGAAAATCGATCATCAGCTTTGGGTAATCAGTCACAACCAAGCCGATGAAAGCCACAGGATTATGAGCTATCGTGCTGGCACTTTTCTGCATCTAGAATCAGGGTACGAAATATTGTCGCTCGAAAAGGCACTGGGAGCTGACCCACACTTTCCTAGAAAACACGAGCGAGTCGTTGCGTTAAATCGTATCGAGGACGGGGACAGTGGTCACAATCAGCAATGGAAGATTTCAGGTCAATTTGGAGCCAAATACTATACGTACGCGGGGTGCTTTCAGCTGGCGTGTGACGTTCTAGCTCACCAGGGACTGCATCTAGCATTGAATGCCTTGGATCACACAAATTTCTTGAAATGGCCCATAGGTGAGACTGCGCACATAGTACCACCAGCAGTTTCTGATTATTCTGAATTAATATTGCAGCAAAAACGCAAATGGAATCCCCGTTACTTGCTCGCCACCGGCTCACGACGATCATCAACTTTGGGAAGTCCTAAAAGTTAGCTGCACTCACCAATGCATTAGAGGTCTCATCCAGTCATGGAAGCCAGAATTAGTTAAGCACTTAGTCCGACCGTTTACCGATGACGTCCAGTACGTATCACGGACGAGTGGTTCGATCTCTGTCTGTTGCTGAACATCATGCATTCTCGCTTTAGGTACTTCGTGCTCCCAGACAAGCTTCGACACTCGATCTACAATGGAACCCAATTGCTTAATCAACCTGTCCGAAAGGGTACATTCGATCATAGTGATTTTGCCATCAAAGTCAAGGATGCTGTAAAGACTTGGGCACGGGACCGATCACCAACCGATGTGAGCATGTCGCCATCAGCTCTCTGGTCACGTTGCTGATCTATCGGGTAAACAGGGGTACTCTGTCCTTTTTGGTATTATCTACGGAGAAGCGTCAAAAGGACCAAAATCATACAATTGGTACCTATCGTCAAACATGAAATCACTCGTGTTCTTCGATCCTCAAGCAAATAAGGAGTATAAAGCAGAGGATCTGGATAGCTTTGGGTTCAAGCCTTCTTGTGCAGTCTTTTAGTCCATCGGTGTTGAGACAGCGTGGAATCGACATCTTACCCGAAACCCCTCCTCCTGTATCCCAATACTTAGCTCCCTGCTCGACTTGAATTTCAGAATACATTTGGTTTCAGAGTCACACGATCTCCTAGAGACAGAGAACCCAGAATGTCGGACTAGTGTCTCGAATAGCTCGATCTCATGATCAGCGCCCATGATGTTCGCATCAGGAGTTTTGGGAGTTCTCGACGTGCTCGATGCGCTCGACAGGGTCCGAGCATGGTTCCAAGTGCTTCGAATGCGCTTTTCCAGCCAATCAGCGAGCTCCGAGTGCCGTCCGACTTGTTTCAAGTGAGGGGAGAACTACGTTCCCCTCCGAGCACTCTTGAGCACTCCAGGAATACTCTGGAGCAAGTCCCAAAGGTACTGTATCCAGTATTTATACCTCCTCCAAGCTATAATTCCTCTTCTTACAGCGTTCCCAAGAATTGGGATAATTCTACACCGCAACCCCCCCTTCGCCAGCACCCCCCTTGGAAATGACCTCAGCCGAGCGACCCCAAGGGTTTCAGGGTCCGCCGCTTCAAAGTCGCCACATCGCATGATGTTACGCCGCCGCCGCGGTCAGGGAAGATGGCAATTCCAACCAACGTACCGTCGTCGTCGTCGTCTTAGTTGTCGGGGAAGGGGGCAAGGCATGACCCGAACATTCAACTCACTCACACCATCAGGCTAATAAATCTAGTTATGTACAT
>WSUI01001239.1:0-10355 GCA_019633595.1 Tulasnella sp. UAMH 9824 | reverse complement strand
GACTCTCCAGACCATGGCCGGCGGCAAAAAGGGACCGAAGAGCAAACCCAATACCACCGGGACCACTACTCCAGCTATACAAAATGAAGAACCAAAGGGCCCCCCAGTAGTTGTCGGCATCAGCTTTGGCGATAGTTATGCATCGATTTCCGTGGTTAACAAGGCAAGTCATCACTCCTCGACTGCGATGACGCGCGAATCCTAACTTGGAAAGCGACTTAACTCTTTGTAGGAGGGTCAACCAGAGTGTATCGCCAACGAGAACGGTGAACGTCAGATTGCTTGCGCTGTATCCTTTAACGGTCAGGAAGTTGTAGGTCGTCCCTGAATGCACTGAGCTGCAGGACGCCCCCACTAAATTTATCACTGTTAGTATGTCGGCAACCAAGCTCGGCCGCAACTCGTTAAAAATTCCCAGAATACCATTACCAACTTCCGTAATCTGCTTGGAAAGAAGTGCGCGCCTGCGCTAAACGCGTTTGACGTTGTTGACCGACCGCGTTCTCTCTAGGTTCTCTTCCATCACGCCACCATCGAAGACCACGTCCGCGCCGGTTATTGCGGGTCCAGATGACGTTCCTGCCTACAACGTTACCTACATCCCGGCGCCTCCCACTCCGGCAACCCCTGCTCCAGTGTCAGGGACCGCCACGCCCAAGGGCCCCATATCCAAAAAAGGCACTCCTGCTGCTAGCATCAAGCCCACCCCATTGGCAACCCCACGTCCTTCGTCACCCCAGCCAACCCAAAAGACGATCACTGTACCCGAAGTAACTACCATGTTCTTGGATAGTCTGCGCGGTTCAGCCCACGACTTCCTCGGGAAAGATATCGACGGGGCCGTCATCAGTTGCCCATCTTGGTTCGACAACGACCAGAAGGCAGCATTGAAGGCGGCGGCAGCGGAGGCTGGCTTACCTATCATTGGCTTTGCTGATGAGGCTGCTGCGGTGGTCTTGGCTTATGAAGAACGCGAACGAGGGGTCACTCGAGCGGCACCCGACCGGATCTCTCTCGTCGTTGACATGGGCGCCTCCCACACGACCGTCACCTGTCTATCCGTAAAAGCCGGCCAAATATATCCGTTAGCCTCTGTGTACGCATCGGACGTTGGTGGAAACGATGTCGATACCATTCTTATCACACACTTCGCAAAGGAGTTCACCAAGAAGACCAAAGTTCAGTTAGACTTCCCGGCGGCCACCCCCGAGGACGCTCGTGCAGAAGCTAAACTCCGACTTGAGGTCGAACATACCAAGAGAACGTTTAGCGCCGGTCGGAACACGGCTCCTTGCAGCGTGGAGAGTTTGAAGGAAGGCTACGATTTGCATGGAAGCTTGACCCTGATGCGATTCGAAATGCTTGTCCGCCCGGTCTACAACAAGCTAGACGCCAAAATCAAGGAGTGTCTATCTCAGGCTGGAATTGATCCTGTCTTCGTGGATGAGGTGTTGTTGGCTGGTGCCAGCGCTGCCCTGGCGAGACTGAAAGAACACATTCTTGCGGAGGTGTTCGGCGTCCTTGAAGATGACGAAGACGAGGAACAGGAAGAGGCAAACCCGACCAAACGACCAAAAGTGGACATTCGCAACTCGATCCCGCCTTACGAAGTCCAGTCGTTGGGAGCCGTCGTTCATGCACGAATACTCGCATCCCTACCGGAAGATATCAAACCAGCCTTCGAGGAGAACTCGGCACTGACTCGAGCGCGTGCAACAGTGAAACCCATAGGACTGAAGGTGTTCCAAGCGGACGGAAGCACGCCTTGGATACCTGTTGTCTATGCCCATACACCACTTCCCCTCCGACGGATCGTTCGGTTCGATGCGGATGCAGCCACGGTGAAGAAGGTCGGCTTCGAGATCTGGGAAGGGGAGGATATCGTGGAAGCGAGGCGGGGTGGAGAGCTTGTAGACGAGGCTGCTGAAAGGGAGAAGGCTAAGGCTAAGGCGGAAAAGGCTGCACAAGATGATGAGGAAGAGGAAGAAGAGGACGAAGAGCCGATTGTGCGAAGCCGTGCACATAAAGAGACGACCCGTCTGGGAGCTGTGGAGCTGGATTTGGAGAAGAACGAGCCATGCAAGGTTCTCGTCCGAGTTATTATTGATGCTGAAGGTGGAGTCGAAGTCAAGCTTTGGGAGGAAACGTCGGAGGAGAAGGCAAAGGTGCTCTCAATTCCCGCTCCATAAACTTAATTAAGATCGGTTGGTAGTTAATCGAGATGTTGTATGACGATAACAAGCGCGGCAAGCTTTTGGCTGGGTTCAATTCATCTCAGATGACAGTTTGGACCAGAAGGAAAAAGTGAAGTATAAATGTTCATTGAGAACCGACTGGAGCTTATGTACGCAGATGCACCGATCAGGGCGGGGGTATTTAGTGCTCTGGAGGTGGCTTCTCTCCAGCAAGGACCTGCTGGAAGTGGTGCTTTTCATCCATATTTCGTGTGACCTAGTATTGTGGGAAGTAATATTAGTGGGGATAGGTAGCGCTAATAGTGGCAGTAACCTACGGTGCCGTGATGAATCTAATTTTCCAGGAAGATTTTCAGTTAAGAGTTAGTAAAAGTAGCTCGCAATTAACCATATGATCATGCACGACTAACGTGAGCCCAAGCTGCCAGGGTAAAAGCAAGGTTGTGAGTGTTGGGGCATGGCAAACCAAGTTATAAGGGCATAAGACTAACCTTCAACTTTTTGCTTGAAAGGAAGCTTCCCTGACGACTCCTCCGTTGCAGGGACAGTGGTCCCCGACCCAGGCTCAGTAGCAGCTGTATCGATTGGGAGTCAATATCATCGTAATTCGGAATTACCATTAGTGAGTTACCTTGCTGAGGAGCTTCGTTTACTGGTTCTGCATTGCGTACGTCGACCAACTGGGATGGTAGAGGTGCTTGTCGGTTCTCGCCTAGTGATCTTTCACCAACATAGGTTTGGGCGGCGGCTTCAGGGAGGGTTGGAGTAGGACCGGTGGACATGGTTCGAGGTTTGGGTAGAGAAATAACGCTTGATGAGCTCGAACACTCTCCTTCAAGACCGCGGGTTATATACTGAATGGGTGGAGCTCACTACGTCATCGGGGGGCCCAGACAACAGGCGGATCGGCGAAGTTGCAACTTCACCGTGGGCGTGGGACCTAAAGCTTACAGCCATCGCAGCCACCGACCCACCTAGAAGCTTGTCCTTTCATCGCTCTCCCGTGCCCTCGTTCTTTCCCGACCAGACTTCATCCCGTCAGACCATCTTGACCTCATGCTTTTCTATGACCCCGCGATTGCCCCCTTGGAACGGGACATCGTTACCGCCTGCCAACAACACGAGATATTGAACGAGAGAAAACCCAAATTTAGGCGCAGCATTCCGTATCAAGACAAATGCTTCGTCAAGTGGGGCGCCATGACGCTTCTCCGCACCGAAGCCGACACCCAGGACTACTTGGCCAAGCTCTCCGCCGCCGATCCCTACGCCCGCACGTGCCGACCGTCTGCCACCTTTTCGGAGAGGAGAGCCGCATGGGCTACATGGTGACCAAGCTGACCCACACCGTGGGGGTCCCGTACGAGGTCCTCGTCGCCAAGGCGGCCGAGGCGGTCCTCTGGCTCCGCCGCCAGCCCGCGCCCCCGAAAGCCTTGCTCGGCCCCGTCGAAGAAGGCGTCATCCACCACCTAATGTTCCCGGACCGCGAGGCGCCCCTCAAGCTGAGAACCTCCATGGCTCTCCAGCTGTTCGTCGACAGGGTGCGCGTCCGTTTATTTTCTGTCTCTACTTGGCTCTTACGCACAGATTTCCTTTCTCCAGGCTCTCGAGATTTGCAGGAGGTCCAATCCGGGACTCGGGCATCTCGATGTTCTCCACCAAGAGGTCGTTTTTTCCCAGGCCGACGTCGACGAGAGCAACTTCGGCGTGAGTCCCGACGGGCGGCCCGTCATCTTCGACTTCTTCGAAATCGGGCGGGTGCCGGTGCCCCTTGCCAACTTCACCCTCGTCTGCGGCACCGCGTTTGCCCAAGACATCGCGAAAATAGTCTCCGACACGCTGCACCTGGGTTGGCAAGCAGCGCCCGACATGATTTTGATTGCCGTGGTCGCGGCGACATTGGTCATGGTGTATGACAAGAAGCTTGGTGCGTTTACCGAACCTTCGTCTTGTAAGGGCCTTGGATGACCGCTCTTCCACAGGCTTGAACCACGACGGCACTCCCAAAGTCGTCTCGAGGTCGAAGTTCGAGGCCGCCAGGAGCGTCGGTATTGAACCCTGCGACTCATCGCTGTGAGGTAATTTCACCAGTTTCAACGTATAAAGATAGACCCACAGGTGTCGAACCAAGCTTGAATATAACAAAGGACGTAAAGCCTGCATTTCTCCTCTTTCCCTTCCTCTTCCACTTCCTCTCTCACCTCCTCTTCCACTTCCTCTCCGGGTCTGGGAACGTCTACCTCGGATATTTCTCTTCTCTACATACTGATAAATACTACCTAAAGCCCCTATCCATTTCAATTGCCCTAACTAGTAGCCAACAAGATCAATTTCGTCTGTACTACACATCTAGATAGATAGTATATATTGATTATAGTAAACGAGGGACTATTATCTACTTACCTGCTTTCAATGGCATAGCGATTCTGTGTCCGAGTGAGTAGAAGCAACGGCGCGTAGTACGCCGCGAGAAGGACTGGCAGTAGAGGTAACACGCTAGGCACTTTCCTTGCTACAGCCCAACGAAAACTGGTTCGTTCAACTTTGTCACCTATGCCGCGGGCAAAGGAGTATGTCCACGACGTCACAAAAGAGACAGCATGGTTCGTGCCGGCTATCTAGGAACTAGGGAATAGTTGGACGTACGCATCTTCGTGATAGTGTAGAGCTACATACTTTCCTGCCCTCCGGGTGTTATACGCTCTCATGGAATAGATAACAGTTAGGAGACTGACAGTACCACGACACTCTTACAAATGATACGATAGTCGTCCGCAAAGTAAGGCATCAAGATTAAGTATATATGGGTAAAACGGTTCTAATATTTCAAACACCCCGGGAAAAGCCATATATACTGTACCTAACTACCCCCCAAACACCCGATATGCCCAAACACCCTCCCAATCAAGCCTCCTCCCTCTGAGGGAGCCAAAATGCAGCCCCAATTCGAAACGCCATATTCTCGGAATGTCCCCGAGCCCGTTCATGACAGCCCAGATCTAGCCCCCAGCTCCCTCGGGTCTTGGCCGCACAGCTACTCGATCGCGGCCGTGGCCTCTTCCGGCAGGACGTCAAGTCCTACGAGAAAGGAGTGGAACCTGACGTTGCGGACCGACGGCTTGGGATAGCATCTGTCGACGAGCTCCTCGGCGTCTGTCTAGGGGACGTCGACCTTGTGGAGGAGGAGATCCTTCAGAGATGTTTCCCGCATCTCGCCAGTGTCTAGCCCCTGGTTGCTTCGGTGCACTTTACATAAGCAAGCGTAGAATTAGTGCAGGTTCTGGATCGGGAAACGAGGTCTGAGAGTAGCTGTTGGAGGGGAAGAAACATATCGCAGAGTCTTGCACCGGCAGGTCTTTCGACGAGGACCGAGGTAGGCCCGCGACACTCGCTGCCATTTAGGTGCCTGCATCATCACGGTGCCTCACGCACAGAAATTCAGGGAATAAGGAACACGTACTATGTGCCGAACAAGTTGTGTGACAGTCTCCAGGGGGAAAATGATGTGGTTTTATACTCAATGGGCTGTTCGGGTCATCGAGGGACATAGGGGCCAAAACAGGCGGATAGATCTTCTCCGTGGGCGTGGGACGGGAAAACTTTCCGCCACCGACCCACCTTAGGCTGATCCACACTTCTAATTTGCCAAGGCCCGTTGACTTAGTTCAGGTAAGGACTTTGGTACCAGGCTCTTTCAAAATGTCAACTTTGGCAAGCCGCCTGCTGCCCCACAATACGAGCGCGGATAGCGGGCTGGATGATATTTTCAAGTCGAGTGTGAGGCGTCGCGCTTTCCCTTAGATACGCAATACACTAAAATCTTGCGTTAGGCAGGAGCTGTAGTCAATTCTAAGCCGCAGGAGACGTTTTCGAACAAACGCCCGGCCGAAGCAGAGGCATCTTCAACGCGTGTTCCCAAGAAACGGCCCAAGACCGAGAAATACAAGAAACAGGTTGAGGCGGTTGAGCAGTTATCCGAGTTGAACGAGCCTGAAAGGAAAGAGGGAAAGAGGACGAGGAAGAAATCGCTCGACGACGTAACCCGTGGGGAGGAGGCTAAGGCCGACACAGAGCAAGGGAGGAATGTGCCGCGTACCAAAGCGTCCGGCACGGAGAAAGGCAAAGCCGGCAGTCAAGCTAAGGATGCCCCGAAAGAATCGACGAAACCTGACGCAAGATCTTCGGGAATAAGAAAGAAGAAGCAGAATCACAAAGCCAAGTATGTCCCTTCTGGTGAGAAGCCGGAGGACGTGGACGCCCGAACCGTCTTCGTTGGTAACTTGCCGGCATCCATGGTCAAGAATAACGTGGGTCATTCTTCCTCTCAGGGTGTTCTAGCGACTAGATCTGATGCCTTGGGTAGTCCGCCATGAAATTACTTGTTCGACATTTGACTTCGACTCTCCCAGCTACAGCCAAACCGCGAGTCGAGTCTACACGTTTCCGTTCTGTTGCTTTCAGCCAGTCCACAAAATCGTCAAAAGATGGTACCAAAGATGGGCCAGAGGAGGAGGAGGAAGAAGAGAGTGATGAAGAAGGGACTACCAAACCGGACACGATGACTTCCTCCCAGAAGAAGCGACTCGCATTTCTCAAAGGGCAGCTCAACCAAAAGGCCGAAGTGGTAAATTGTTACGTGGTTTTCGGCCATCATCGCTCTTCTTTTGTCGACGAAGGAGTCTCGAAGGTTGTTAGCGAAGAAAAGCCCATGCTTCCATCGGAAGTCGCCGAATTGGTCGTACATGCTGCTGATGGGACGACATTTATGGACCGGGTCATCCGCGTTGATCGTGTGGGAGCGGCCAAGTCAACTAATCCTGGCGCGTCAAGAGAGGAAATGAAAAGAACGGTGTTCGTGGGGAGTCTCGATTTCGAGGCGCAGGAAGACGACGTCCGAGGCTTTTTCGAGGAGCTCCTGAGAGCCGAAAGGGGGGACTCTGTTCTTGGCGAGTCCGTAGCGAAAGAAGATGAGGATGATGGCGAAGACGATGACGAGGAGGCCAAAGCTAACTCAAGTTCAAAATGCAAGGGTTGGGTGCAGAGCGTCAGGATCGTTCGAGACCCTGATTCCCAGCTAGGTAAAGGAATTGCCTACGTTCAGCTAAAGGTATGGTTTTCAACACCATCCGCTGCGTACCCGAGAGCTGACGAAGGCACAATCCGTAGGACATTCAATGCGTCGACGAATTACTTGCCCTCCCTTCGACCAAGTTATCCTTCCGGAAACGGACACTGCGGCTCCAGCGGTGCAAGACTTTACCACGCACAGCCCAGTCCGGCTCTGGGTCTGCTCCTGCTGCCTCACCTTCTAAACCCTCCAACTCTCATTCCTCTAGAAAATCCAAAAACTCTAAACTGCTGAAGGGTGACCCAGGTCTGGGCGCTCGGATAGCTGATTTGTCTAAGGAGGAGCGGAAAGACGCCAAGGCGCTCGATACCGACCGCGTGGCAAGGCGCTTGGCCAAAAAGAAGCTGCGAGCAGACCTGGACAAGGAGAAGAGCCACGGGCGGAGATCCGGAGGGAAAGAGGGGATCTTGGGTAAGATGCCCAAGTCGACGAAGCCGAAGAATCCAGGGTCGAAGCAGGCGAAGAAGGTTAAGAAGAAGTAGAAGCTGAGGAGCCGGCGGGGTTGGGTTAAAGGTGGAGGTGATGTTTCGTTTGGGGTAGGATGTACGTACTGCATATTGATAACGAGATAAGACGTGATGTGAGAGCTTACAAATGAATCACCGGCAATCGCGCCAACCACAATGACCACCCCTCTCGACGTTCAAACCGAGTGTAGAGCGCATTTCCCAGCGCTGAAGGACGGTTATATATTTGCCGATAATGCTGGTGGCTCTCAGGTGATGCCGCAGACTTAAGGAGAGGGGGGTTGAACCCCAAAGCTGAACGTGTTTCGGCTTTCAGTGCTTGAAAGACGTTGCCGATCGAATTTACGATTACTTGCTCAACTCCAACGTTCAACTAGGTAATCCACGATGAACCGCAAGTGTTAGCTATCTACGCACCGGCTAAAAGCTCTCGCTCAGGTGCCGACTACTCTGTATCTGTCGTCTCGACGAAGAGAGCAACTGTAGATCCTCAAAAGGCAGCAGCAGTGCTATTCAATGCAGCATCCCCAGAAGAAATTTCTTTTGGAAGCTCTTCCACCATGCTTGTGGAGAACTTGGCCCGCGCCATGGAACCACAGATCAATGAAGGGGATGAGTTCATAGTCAGTTTCGCCGATCATGAAGGTAATTCGATCATTTCTCTGCATGACCGTATCTCACCAGTGATGTCCCGTAGCAAATGTCGGACCATGGGTTCGCTTGGCGTCACGTACCAAAGCCACCTTGGTCCCTTGGCAAGCACGTCCAGTTTCGCCTAACGACAATCCATATCATGTCGAGCTCTCGCCGGATGACCTTAAGGATCTGATCACCAGCAAGACCCGCATAGTTACTTTCACTGCGTGCTCAAACATTCTTGGAGCGTGGACTCGGCCGAAGGAAATTGCGGCTCTCGTCCGTGAGGTTGCTAGAGAGAAGGGCACCAAGAAGGTGGAGATGTGCGTGGACTGCGTAGCGTATGCGCCACATCGAAGAATTGATGTGCGGGACTGGGATGTGGAGTATGCTTTCTTCTCTTACTACAAGGTCAGCTTCACTACATTCTTCTCAGGGAACCTAGCCCAGTGAGTGATGCTGTCCTGAATGTTGTTAGGTCTACGGCCCGCACGTGTCGGTGCTCTATAGTCGCAAGTCTTCTTTAGACAACTCTCTCACTTCCCTATCGCACTACTTCCTCAAAGACTATCTCAAGCTCCAACCGGGAGGGCCCGGCTACGAAGTCCCTTACGGGACGACGGGGGTTCTGCCATATCTCCTCAGCCTATCCGGCAATGGGGGAGTGGGAGATAGACCGGAAAGCGAGCTTCTCAACGAGGCATTTCGACGGATCGCAGCGCACGAGGAGATTCTGATGAAGCCCATAATTGGCTTCCTTCTGAGCGGGGAGGCCAAGAAGGCTGGTGTCCGGATTGTTGGACCAGAATCTGCGGATAACGAAGTCCGAGCACCGACCATAAGCTTCGTCGTAGTGGGGCAGGACGGGAAAACCAAGCGCCTTCAAAGCAAAGATGTCGTGGCGGCGTTTGACTCCCAGGGAGGCGTGAGTCCCATTTTCTCAGCAATCCTACATAGGCGTGACTCTGATTCTGGATTTACAGATTGGCATTCGCTACGGCCATTTTTACTCCCACCGTCTTCTGTCTCGGCCTGACTTTGGGGCCGATCCGAACGACGGAGTGATCCGGGTATCCCTAGTGCACTATAACACAGTCGAAGAAGTTCAGAAGATTGTCGACATCCTGAAGCATGTCCTTGTATCTCTCAATTAGCTTGAAAGTGACTTCCATGGCTTACGACCGCTAGAGCGAATGGATGCTCCACTATTTGGAGAAGTGGTTTCAAGAACTCAGTTGAGACTCCGGCACTATGAAACTCCTGAGCGCGCCCCTCGAATCGTCCCGCGGACCTCCAGCTGTATCAACAAGCACTGAATCGAAACAGAATACGGTACTATTTCCTCCCTCTCTCTTTGCAATGCCCAGGTAGCAGATGGATAGCACGAGGATAAAGACTAACAAACGGATGTGCCGTCCCCACCCTTGTGGCCACCGCCACTAGGCCTAGTCACTGGCACCGTGGAGACGGGCATACCTCCCTGTCCGCTAGGCTTCGTCACCGGTACAGTCGAGACTGGCATACCTCCTTGTCCGTACGTCGTGTGGGTCCCGAGTACGCCGGATCTTTTAGCCTGCTGGCCACTACCGCTGGGCTTCGTCACTGGTACTGGTACTGTCGTGGCGGGCAGAACTCCCTGTCCGTACGTCGTGTGGGCTCCGAATACGCCGGATCTTTTAGCCTGCTGGCCACTACCGCTAGGCTTCGTCACCGATACTGTCGTGACAGGCAGACCTCCTTGTCCGCAAGTCATGTGTGTTTCGAATACGCTGGATCTTTTCTCCGCTACACGGTCAGCTAATGAGCTTATTTGGGGGGGGGGGGGAACCGAAACGCACCGGGAAGGGGGTTGTGGGGCAAAAGAGGGGGCGATATGGGGGGTGTATTGGTGAATGGGGGTGGGAAGGTGGGATATAGGAGCGGGGGTTT
>WSUI01001237.1:0-10367 GCA_019633595.1 Tulasnella sp. UAMH 9824 | reverse complement strand
TAGTCACGTGGCAAGGATGTTTACACGGGAGACAGACTATATTGGCTCCCATATATATCTATCTAACCGACGATTAATGTAAACGAGAAGTCTATGGCGCTCGGCGCGCGGGTAGTGGTGACCTATTTCGGCTTTCTCGGTCGAAGACTCGGAACTCGTGAGGTACGCCGGCTGTCCAGCGATCATGAAGAAACGTTGCCTTGTCGAATTCAGCACATTCCACACACTGGAAGAATTATGAATATTAGCTCGTAGCTGGACTGGACGTGGGAACGGTGTTGGGTACTGACTAGTCTGTATCCAGCGTTCGGGCAGGTCTTACAATCCAAAACAAAACGTGGAATATCTTGGCGACAGCCATCACAAACAGAGGCGCCGAAGTTTGGAGGTATGGATACACTGGCCTGGTTTTCCAGGAGCTTGCCTTCGGCCGAGACTGGGGTCATGTGATGCTGATGACGAGGAACATTTGGGTCATTATGACAACGATTGCACTGTGGCCATAGATAGTTTGCATGAGTCCAAGACCCTTTATGCGCTCATCTCTCAGGACTTACCAAGTCAAAGCAGTCGCCAGCCAATACGTGGCATGCCAGACACGTGAATGAAGCCGAGCCGTTTACAGATTCACAACACTGATCACAGCTCCATTCGCCACCCCACAATGTTCCGCGCGAGAAAAGATGATGGGCACCTCTTACGCTTTGGTGAACGAAGAGTGCTTGCCGCCGGTAGGCGCAGTCGCGACACTATAACGAAGTTAAGGTTCTCCTTTCGGACGTAATGATCACGAAAAACGCAACATACAACATAAAACGGATCGCCGTTCGGAAGGCGGCATTGCTTGCACTCAAAATAAGTGGTATGTTTGATTGAGTTTTCACAGAGATAACAATACTGAAATAGGCTAAGTGAATAATGTTCAGAGAAACGAAGAGCAGGTTACATACTTCTCGAGGCGGCTCTTTCAGTGCAGATGGTCGCAAGATCTCCTGGAGGTGGTTATCCCTCAAATCAACTACCACTCAGCCGATCACATGTCCACAGCGTACCTTCTCACCCTCGTCGAAAACGTCGACATAGTTCCCCGGCACGTAGCCCAAGCCTCCGGGCTTCCCATTGAAGCGATCGAGCCTGACCAGCATCCATTTTCCGAGCGTCAAATAGATATCCAGTTTCCACCCGACGCGCATGCTAATGCAATTTTTGTTCTCGGCTTCGTATGCATAAAGAGCACTTCCGCGACATAGAGGCTCCAATTTCTTTAAGTAAGGCAAGGGTACGAGCCCGGATGGTACGGCGCTAGTATTTGCTTGAGGACCTGAGACGCGTCGTGCAAGTACCCATCTGCATGATAAGTATAAATATGAGTGCGCTACATCAAAACGTCCCAGATATGAACATAGTGCTCGGAACTTACTCGTTAACCCCACCTCCAGACAGGAGAAACAGCTGGTCGCCTTCCTTGATTGTCAACTCGTCACGCTCACGTGCCTCAAACGCCCACTGAACCACCATTACATCGACAGGATCCAAGTTTGCATTCGGCAATGCGGACGCATTGTTCCTGTTCATAGGCAACGAATGAAGCTAGCGAGCCAGTCGGTGACGAGAGATTGAGGATTGGTTTGGAGGATGAGATGTGTCACTATGGACTGGGCTGGTAAAGGGCAGGTCTAAATGCCTGTTGTGTGCTGTAGATTACAGATGAAGGTTGAAGAGCCACGTCATGGTGCATGGGGGATGATCACCACCCCAAGGTCAGGGATCAGTCCAGATTAAGATCCCCGTTGCGTGAGTTAGTCGCTTGGCATCCCATCGGCGTCTCGGCCCCTGCCCCGAACCTCCCAAGATTGAATTGAATTGACGTAATTGAACACCGTGCTCTGAAGTCTTAGAAATGGGCCCAGCGGCACTCAACTTTGCTTCGTCGACCCATTACAGTCACGCGCATCGGCATGCGCCAAGCCACACTGAATTGTCCCCCAAACCGTGAGTGCCGCATAATTCTGTCACGCGTCAAACCTTCATCCCTACAGGGGCTCGAACCCACCATAACCCCTTAATTTCGATGCGATCACGAGCTCCGAACCTCTTTGGAAACAGTCCCGAACATTGCACCAGGACTAATCCAGCAAAAATTGAGTACTGACTTCTGCACCTCTTGCCCACGCGAACCCGATTCAGAACTGTTCGATTGCTCAACGTACTGATATAAGTAAGACTCCCTGAATCTTTGTCTAAGTTAGGTTATAGCCAGCTTAACTCAGCTTAACTCGTGGTTAAGCTGGCTAAAGGACAGTCTGAGAACGGTCTACTAGTAGAGCCTGGAAGTCGGTCCAGATATATGCAATATCGATATTCTCACCGTCAGAAATTATAACAGACGTAGGAAGCGCGCCTTAAGAGTTGGGTGAATTGAGTCTGTTCGGGGGGTGTTCACGCGATCAGTTGCCTTCAGCCGGAAGAATATTTGGGCGCCGGTCTTGGGTTGACACCTCACGTCATATATGTACCATATGCCAAGGTTTCACCTCATGGAAAGTTCCCCTAATGGGTCTCAGCATCGCATGGTGATGTGATTGACACCGGAAGGGACGCCATATGCAGGACACACTCGACAATTTGAAAGAGCAAGAGACAATGTACAAAAGCCTTGAGCGATATATGCGGCAGAAACCTCAGCATCAGGAATGATTGAGACATATGATGTTGTCGAAAATAGGCAACTGCCGACTCAGGGTTACCCGGTAGGGCCGAATGCCTCAGATATCTTCTACTCTGAGTGATGATAGTTGGAAGAACGTTGATATTTTTGACCAACTCTCGGAACTGAAGACATTCTGTTACGGCTCCAGTCGCCTAATTAAATATTCAAGTCATATTACTGTTCCGTCCGTCTATTCCTGAGCCCATCATACCCTATGTCGGAAGGAGGCGGAGGTCGACAACCTCAAACTCGTGCGGGGCACCACCTGTCCAACGATCGTGCCAATAGGTTGCACGATCCAGCTCTGCGCACTCGAGACACTTGGAACACATCAGTTCTCGTAAGTTAGAATCCCTATGAACTAGAATCAATTGGCTTACCAAATCATATCCAGGCGACGGACACCGTTTGCAATCCAAGACGTAGCGTGAAATTTCTCGGCGGCATCCGTCGCAGAAGTAACGCTGATATGCTGGAGCTCGTGCAACTAAGCCATTGACGTGGCTTTGCGAAATCACGCCCTCTGGAGTGACGGCCATGAGCGGATGTTGATGGCGAGGAACTTTGGGATCCGAATGGCAACGAAGACACTAAGAAAAGGGGATATGAAATTAGAGGAACGAAAAGACGAGGCTCTTTGGCATACCAGTTCGAACCCAACACTACTCGGATTTGGGCAGGATACACAGAGAAATGACTTGGCTGCTTCTATTACACCGTTGCAATTGGAACAAACCCATTTACAGTCGGCAGGCAAATGTCGAGAGAATAAGTGAGTCTGCCCTTTAATTATCTGATGCACGAAGCATCCATGTCGGTCATCCGCACAGGTCTGGCACTGAAAGGCTTGTTAGTCAGTGGTTTTCTTGTACAAGACGAACATACAATATAATACTTGCTCCCATTCGAAAGTCGGCATTGTGTGCATTCATAATATACCGAATCATGAAAAGACCCTTCGCATAGAGAGCAGTACTACAATCCGTCAGTGGAAACTAAGAACAAGGTTAGGAGACCTGGGTGCTTACACGTTCAGGCAGAGCCTTCGACGCGATAGGCAAGAGATCCTCCTAAGTCCGGTGCCATAAGTAAGTCACTTCGGCGTTCGCCATCATTCGAGCTTCGTCTACCTTTTGACCAGCTTGAAACGCTTCGACGTAATTCTGAGGTACGAACCCCACGCGCCCGACCTGGCCATTGAAGTCATCGAGTTTCACCAGAAAGCGTGTTCCAGAGGTGCCGTATACGGACATGGGTTGGCCGAGTGCCATTTCGACCTCGTCGCTTTTTTGACGAGCGAAGTTGTAGAGGGCGCTAGCGCGGAAGGCTGGCTTCTTCGGTTCAATGTACGACCATGGCACGAGTCCCGAGGGCGCATCTGGATCGACACGGGAGCGCACGCGAGCCCATCTAATGAGAGAAGTATTAATGTTAAATTCCACAGTGCTCAGCAGCAAAGTCGCTCATCTATTCTTACTCGTCGGCCTTTCGGTTATCCTCGAGGCTGAGCAATTGGCCCTCCTTGATTGTGAGTTCGTCGCGGTCTCTCGCCTGGAAGTCGTACAAAGCCACCATAATATCGACAGGAAGAGGTCTTGCCATGAGCTTTGAGTTCGGATTTAGCGTCGCCATAGGGTAAACGTGGTTCGAAGGGTAGGAACGGTCGTTGTCTGAGAGGACTGCGGTGAAAGTAAGCTCTCGCCTGCCGGGAAGCCGCAAGTGGTGTATTAATTACGAGCCAGTAAGCACTATCCTCCTGTCTAATAAAGCTACCGAAATACGATTAGCAACGTCGGATTATAAGTAGTGATCGCGGCAATACTCACTAACAGGGGTTCAGTCCAGTTCGAAACGGCTAAAGACTGCGGAGTTAGACGGATATTGCGCGACGAGGCCCCGGCTCTCGGAATGAAGGACTCTCCGCCAAGCTGCTATGCATAGTGATTGAGCTAGCTTTAAACTGGCGAAACACGGTCCTGGGAGCAACTAACCGCTCCCGTTGATTTGTCGACAGCCTGCGCCGGGCTCTGTTCAGCAGCGCGGCGCAGTACGAGAACCGCGGAATGGCATGCCAAGCTCCACACGCTGCCTAATGTTCCTAGCAGTTCGAGTGGATGACTCAAGCACACGAACATACCGATTACAGGTTAAAGTTTGGTGTTGTTCCCCCATGGCATTGGATGTTAACCGACTGCTTGTGAACGGGCCATCATTTTTCCCAGCTCGCGCAGTTCTGGTCTTGGTTGATCATGGCTATCACTTCCACATTCCTCCGCGTCAATTCTTTAACATGATCGAAAGAGTGTATCAAGAGATACTGGGTTGAGTTACAAGAAGTTAGGTATTTCAGCCATTCAATGAAAGAGTACGAAGCACGAGTACCCTGCAGATATACGGAAGACGGAACCAACGTTACAGGTCAGTAAGATCGATGACCTCTCCAGGTGTGAAATAGAGATCGACGTCGATGACTTCCTCTTGTTTGAGTTTTCGACGCTTCCGCGCCAGGTCGGCCTCAACATCTTTACGCTTTAAGCCCTTCCGTTTCGCAAGAGCCGTAACCCTCTTCTGACGTGTTGCCTAATATCAAGGGAGTCGTGTGCCATTATCTCTTAGCTCGAGAGTCGGTGATGGCACGATGTCGGACATGTGCCCACCTCCAAAGCAGCTATCTCCGCCTCAGCTTGAGCCTCTTCGTCATCACCCTCTTGATTTGCCTTGCTTTGAAACTGGTTTTGAGGTTGAGGAATGAAGCCTTCCGCTCGAAGAATGGCTGAAGGATCGACATAAGATCAGTCATTAATGAGGCGGAAAGGGATGCGCATTCTCAAACCTTCGGGGCGATAATGGAACACAAAAATGACGTAAGGGCTCGTATCCTCCTCAGCGAACGGTCTTGTGGATATTAAAGACGTGGGAGCGACTCTGCGTTCATCACCGATTCTAGGGGTTGTACGCTGAGGGCTGCAACGAGGCTCTCGCGTGGACGAGAAACGCACTTGGTGATATGACCACCAGCCTTTTTCGACTTTTCATGAATCTGAGTAGAAAAGGGATCACATGGGACTCTTTCCCATTCTCTTGATTCGGATGTTATAAGTTCTCTGAAAATCTTGACGGTAACTGTTCCTGGATCAGTCGGAACGTTTTCGTCCGGCACGGCGTCATCATCTGAGTGTGGGGAAGGCGGAGAGAAGGCCGTCGTCAGTGCCGGCGACAATCGCGATATCAGTCAGTTTCCTGCCTGTTGTTGTCAACTTTGAGAATATGAATGGTCTTTCTTTATCTGGCGATGTCCTTTCCCCTTTCGAGATCCTCCATGTCGTACTATAGTCGCGAGCTATCCCGCTGCTCCGCCGCCTTGGACCATCAATGTAGACCTCCGCAGCGGCGCAATAGTCGGTCACGTCGTTCTTTTTCCAGCATACAGAATACTCCTCCCCTGGTTCGGAGGCGATCCAGCCGGAAGCGGTTTTTGTTTCTTCGTCGTAGTCTGGTTTATACACGGTCAAGGGACGATCTCCGATGCGTATCTGAGCGGCGAATCCACGGAATGTGAGCTCGGTAATCTGGCTTTCGGCTTGAACCATTTTGGGTAGCGTTCGAATCATTGTGCTCGGACTGATCCTGCGAGTCTTTGGTTTGGACAAGGCAAAACGGACCTCCCAGACCCTGAGAAGGACCCGATTCAAACTCCGACTCGGATCCATCGGACGATGGCCGACGACAAGCCCTCCGTGCATAACGCTGGTAACCATACAGGTACATATATCAGCGCACTAGTGTGGACAGTATCTATATCAACACTTTCAGCGATCAATGTTTCCCCTCCGGCTCACATTACATCGCTCCGGCGATGTGACAAACGATGAAAAGTGAATGGCCCCTCACGGTCACATTCCCCTCGTAACTCAACCCTTCATTGCCCTTTCTCACTTAGTTATTGACATTGCGCCGTATTCCCAGCTCGCTTGGTCTCAACGGTCCCTTTTACAGGATGTTGTAGGCATCCTTTGGTCAGCACGTGATGACTCCATGACAAATTCCCGCTACGTTGGTAGAGGGTTTTCGTACAAGAATCAACTACATTCAATTCAGCGAGGTGATCTCGCTTGGAATGCACATCTTGAGCACTAAGTTAAAGCTTTCTCCTGCTATTAGCTCTCTTCCTCCCGTTTATCGTTTGAGTCGTTAGACTGGGGTGAGGGCAAGATTAAAATTGCTCTCTGAGGCGGGTAGTATTGCTGAACGTAAAGTCAAAATCATGTTGGTACAGCTCCTGCGCTCACAGCAGAGCCTCTGTCGTGGTGGGGGATTTAAACGGAGGCAATCATTCTTCATTGATAAAAGCTGGGGAGGGTAACCAGTACACAGCCGTATAAGGTTAATATCGTAACCCTATGTATCTTCATATTCTTTGTAGGGCGGCGCCAAGGAGAGGGTCCTTTGAACGCCAGGCGGAGTGAACATCGAGGACTCTGGTGGAGGGGAGGCGTGAGGGGAAGCGGAACTGAACTGACCGAGGCCTTGGTGTTCTCCGTGTTGAGGATAAAAGCTCTGTCTCATCGAACTGGCGTCTAATAGAGATGGAACGTCATGATTTGAAGATGGCGAGCCTTGGTTGAAAAAGGGGTTGGAAGGGCTCCCCGAAGAAGGACTGAAATGAAACTTTGTCACACGTGACCGACTTCCTCTGCATCAGACATGAAAACTCACGAGTAGAATGGGTGCTGTGGCAGCGGTTGTTGAATGGGAGAAGTCGTTCCAAATGAGCCGGGCGTGGTGGCCGACATTTGTCCGGATAGCGCTGCGCTATACATCCCTCCAGTATTCCGAGAACTCATGTCGCCTTGAATATCCTGGGGTCTCCTCTGGCCTCGAACGCATGAGAACCAAATACCGAGACCGACTGCTAGTAAAAGCGCCATGCCTCCGACGGCCCCGCCGACGATCGCGCCTATGAGTGTGGCCGAGGCTGAGCGCTCTGTTCCCGTATTGGTGGGCGTTGCCGGGATGTATACGGTCGTTGGCGCGACGGTCGAGTTAGGAGAGAAACTTGTCGGACCAGGGGTGATCGAAGCGGAAGGTCCCACTAGGACGGTCAGAGATCAGTTATATTGCGGAAGAGAAATCGAGTGAAGTAAGGATCGTACCAGCGTAGGCGGACGCCATAGCAGGCGACCAGAAACCAACAATGGCAGAATCCATATCGGCCCAGGTCGAAACCTGGGTTCCCGCGGGAATAGGATACGGAAAGGTTTTACCGATGTAGGTCTGTGGACAATTCTCAATCCAGGACAGCCATGAGTTGATGACACCGTGTTGGCAGGTGGCACAGGCTTGAACGAGGTTATAGACAACAATGTTGCACAAGCAGGGGTCTACAATTATTCCAGAAGGTGCTTGATAGGAAGAACCCGGGCCAGAGAGGGGGTCGACGATGAAACCACCGTCACCGCAGACGCCTCCGAGATACCTATGATGAAGAGTGTGAGAAGGCCAGGGTACTGAAAGATGGGCAATTCAAAGCAAGCGCATACGCAACCACCAGACAGGGAGACTGCCCTAGTGCATTATTCATCCAACGATATTCTACACCGCAAGTGGCGTTTGTAGTCTATACCCGATGAGCCAAAGCTTTTGTTAATGGACCATTGTGGAACTCAGTAGCTAAACTCACCGCTTGGGCAAAGGCATCTCTCACGAGAAGAGGGAGGAGGGCGAATGCTTTCGCACTCCAAGATCGAAAAGACATGAACGTTTTGAAGAAGGTCTACTAAATACGCTGGAGGGAGAGGTCGACGAAGACAAGGAGATAGACGAGGGGAGCAGGCGAATATTTAAGTAGAGTGTCTCGTCCGACAACTGGTATCTCAACCTTGTTGAACAATAATTGGCGTTCAGGAGAGGGTAGATCTGAGAGAGTCACCAGAAGCGATAGCAGATGATTGGACGCCGGAATTAGACGAGATTCCCTTCGATACACATGATGCACAAGAACCAGTCTGGTACATCAATTTGAGAAATCATGTGCAGGCTATAGGCTTTGACGGTTTTGGACCTAGCGGTGAGGCGTGTGTTTGGAACAGGGATATCCCTTCCCAGGGCCGAGACTCAAGCCACACACGCTTTCACATAATCTCAGTCGCGTGGGATGCCAAATCCCCACACTATCAGTGAACCTCGCCGATGGGTTACGTGGGAAGCACATATTTGAGCAACCATGCTGCGAGAGGGGCGTTGATGAGCTTGGGATTAATGAGGTTTCGGCAAAAGGGGTAGGAAGTGTGGATCATTCAAACTATCACCGACCAGCAAGCGTTGCTGATGTCCTAAACAGGGCCGCACCTCCGCATCGCCAAGCCTCTGATTAAGCGAAGCCAATGGTGGGAGGGTTTTCTCGGCCCGAAATGTTCAGCCAGATGGATACCCGCAATCCCCCGAGACCCGGACAGACCGTGGGACACTTTTGTCTTCAACGCTCAGTTTTACTTTGCCCTCATACCCAATGATACTACCTTAGCTATTAGACTATCCATGAAATACCCCGGCTTCTGTATTCTGCACTTTGATCTCCCAATCAAACCTCCTCTGTGCGGATGCCCGATTTTATAACTGCGGTCTTTCCGCTATAGCAGAAGGGATCGAATGGAAAGCTGTGGCGATGGAGATATCTTGGAGGGCGATCCGGATCCAAGGCTCGGATGGCCTACTATCCGATTCAATCCGTCGGATGCTGTCTTTGTGACATAAGAAACCCTTACATATCTCATGTCTCGCTCTTGGCGTTTGTCTTAGTTTCACTTTGACCTCCGTTCTCGCCCGGTCCTTAGGCTTGGACCTTGTCCCCTAACACCAGCGGACCGGTGAATTCCCTTGCCCTAGACGCCCAGTGCCGTAGCAAAGCGAGGCGGGCCTTCTTATGATTAAGGATGTTTCTTAAGTAAAGTTTAAGCAGTAGATTTAGCGAAGCGCTATTCTAGAAGCAATAGGACTCTTAATGTCACGGGTTTCAGCCGAAAGTCATTGTAGTCGCAGGGACATGTCGTCACAGCCGACGTCAGACATCAATCCACGCCCACGCTTGACTCGCGGGCCACAATGCTGCCTCAATGCCTTGGACCATCAATACAGACCTCCGCAGCGGCACCATAGAGAGCGTGCGATGCGCCAAATATCCGCAAGTTCGACGTGCGAAACATGAGCAGCAAAGAATCGGGATCCGAGATCAAGGGCAGCCAGACGGACCAAGGTAATAGAAATCAGAAGGTGACTGCTGAACCAATACGTTTCCTAGCGGATTTGTTGCGTGAAGTGCGATGTTAAAGACCGGAAGGAAGTCGGGTCAATCCGTCAAGCACAATTTCGGTTCCGACCGTGCCCCCACAACCTCACATTACTTTGTCGTCGTACAAAATGAGTCAGAGGATCCGTGTCGAATTATATAAAGCTACGTCGCTCTTATATGTGCGATTATGAGTGAATGTTAATGTTACGAGAGGATATGAGGCATGTCATCCGCCAGCAATCAGGGAGGTCCAGTGAGTCCTACAAGTCAGTGAGGTCTATGACCTCTCCCGGGGTGAAATAAAGACTGGGGTTAATATCCTCCTCTTGCTTGACTCTACGACGCTTTCGTGCAAGGTCGGCTTCGACG
>WSUI01001236.1:0-10393 GCA_019633595.1 Tulasnella sp. UAMH 9824 | reverse complement strand
TTTGAAAGGGGCGCTACGAAGTTGATTGATTTTAGTGGTGAATATGCCTGGGTGGCATTAAGCCTCCTCTTACTCGTCTATCTGTATTTCATCCTGCGTGCAGACTGACCGTGACTTCATGTAATCTTCCCAATGCGTAATGTTCACCTACTGCGAACAATCTTTGTTCGCTGTACTTCCTTCTTTCGTCTGAATATCGCACCTGCCCATTATTCCTCCACTCTTGTATCGCTTTGTGATATGTATGTTCTAGACTCTGTTGTCCTGTACAATTAATTGGCGCACACCCCCTTTGCTCCACCTACCACCCTACCGAGTCCGACACTGGTGACAAGCGTAACCACAAATATGGCTTTTATCCCCACACATTAACATCAACTAATAAGTCTCTTCCTGTGGTAAAGGACGTCTCGCATGCGGAAACGGCGGACCAATGATATCTTTGGTGAGCTGCGGAATCCGTGCTCTTCCTCGGTGCTTCTTCCTGTCTAGATCGAAAGTGATGGGACCGGTGTGAGATCTTTGTAATTTTTATCCGGCAACCTCGACTCTAGACCAGTAAAGTACAGGCCCGTCAGTAAGCGCTGGGCACTCCCCAGTCTCTTAGAGTTCTAGCTCCAGATTCCCCAACAGAACTGGTGTGGCTCGTCCTCCAGAAGAGAAAAAACTCTTGTCCGACGGAAAATCTCAGTGGAATTCGAGGAGGGTTGATCATTTCTAAACCAGGAGCCCTTGTCCAGAGACGAAGAATAATCGATACTGATACCTTGAATATGGGGACAGGCAAGGTATGAACCCAGACTACTGTTCCATAGAAATAAAAGCTCTATCCTAGAGCCCCGCCCTCCAACAAAACTCAGATTCACTCTCTCCTTCCTAAGATGCTGCACGGCCAAGGCTTAATTAACTCCGTTATGAATGTCGCAGCAGAAACAGCGCTCAAGACAGCCGTAAGCGCGATCGTAACAATCACGAAAATTGGCACCAAACTCGCAATCCGAGCGACAGAGCTTACCGAACCGCCCTCTCGTGGAAATAACGTTCGACAAGAGGTCGAAATGGAGGAATCGGTGATCACGCAGGTGCAAGCCCTGGGTGAACTCTACAGACAAAACCAACGGACGATTAGCGTCATCGTTAGAGCGTATATGCTCTACGTAATCCTTAGTATGATCTTCCGCATTATCTTTGGGCTTATTCATTTTGCCCTCTCATGCTTGTTGCTTTCATTTCTTTTCAATGTACTTCCCAAATTGCGCTTGTATGCTCATGCGAAGTTAGTTTCGACTTAGCCCAATCCCTTCCGACCCTTGCTCCATTTACGACTGTTGCGCTTCCACAAAAAATCATTTCCTTGCACATCGTCCCTTCATTTCTCCCTGACGAGGTCCCTTTTGTTTACTCTTCGAGTCGTCGATTTCCCTCCTACCTTAATCCCAGTCTTGTAGAGCTAGCCCTTGAAGTACCCGTGGTCGTAAAGTGTTGAAATTTCGTTTGTAGCTCTTCTGTGGGGTTTCTTTCGAGCACAAGTAGGGACCTCTTTGCTTCGAAGTTATCCAAAATTAAAACTGTGTGAATATGTACTAGTAGATACAGCTATATAGATTGCTTCGCCATTACCCTTCTGAATAAGATACTTGCGTTCGGACCTAGATGCAACTCCCCGCTTCTTGTTAGTCGTTAAGGCTCGTTTGGCTTCTTCTCAGCTGGAGGGACCTCTTCCGAGCTCGTGGAAGATTTGTCCCCGGCGTTCTCCGCGCCCTGCGGAGCGGATTCCACGTCACCGCGGGGTGGGTTCGATTCAATCCAGTGCTTGAAGATCTTGACCGATAGCTGAGCCAGCAACACCTGAGTCGTCTGGTACAGAGCGATGGGAGTCGACATGATGGCTTGCGTGCGCTCGTCATAACCGCCGTAAAGAATGGAAACCAGAGGTGCACCAAGGACGAGACCTATCAGAGACGAGGACTCTTTAGATTCAAACTTTTTGAGTTCAGATCCCTCTCTCACCTTTAGCTGCAGCGCAGAAGCAGATAGCCGTCGTCTCTCCTTTGTCAAATCGGAGCTTCCGTAAAATGCGCTTCCAAGAGGCCTCTCCTTCTTTTTCCTCGCCAAGGAACGGCAGCCTTGCGAAAAACAAGCAAACCGCAGTGAAGAACGCGTACAGCCCAACTCCCATGAAGCAAATGAGGATGACGCTCTCGTGAGTGATAGCTTCGAAGGCATGTGTCGCGAATTTGTTGCAAAAGGTTGACCTACAAAAGGATGCGTTAGTGGCCAGCGAGAAACTAGCTAGGAGGGTTGACCAACCAGATGACGATGAGCAGCAGCACTTGACCGGCGATGTTCAGCCTAAGCAGCTCTCGATACTTCTTTGTCTGAGCTTTCCAGAGGTTCTGAACGATTTGCCCGACTATTAGGGGTGCGAAGAGGGTGATGCTGAGTTGCTGGCCCATGTGCTTGTAGATGGCCGTCAAGCCATTTCCGCTCTCTGCCTTGGGTTGGATGAAGCCCCAGCCGTCGCGCACTTGGAGGTACATTGAAAGAAGAAGAGGGGTGATAAATGTTCCTTGAGAAGTACTTGTAAGGTTAGGCGCGGTGCTCACACGCATGAAAAAGGACTCGCTTACCGAGGGTGTTCCCGATACAGACCTCGATAGTGGCGGCTTCAACGTTTCCTCCAGCGTTCCGGGTCATAGCGATGTTGCTCGCTCTAGTTGATAAATGCAGAGTTGAGTCAGTTCATGGCGAACAGATGTTCCAACGCTCTACATACACGGTAGTGGGTAGGATGGACATAAGGATGATACCCGCCAAGGCCACGGGGTCGATCTTGCTTGTATGGGATGCTCGAATTATAGCGACAATACCGTAGACGACCGCGGAGAATCCAACGAAAGATATTAGTTGAGTTACAATGTGTAGTCGATAATTCTTGGCTTGTTTGATCAAAGCTTCGGTACCTGTTGGAAGGGTCCAAGCGGTCAGCAAGCGCAGGAATAGCCGTCAACCAACAAGGAAGCCCACTTAATGACAGTCCGGTGATAAGAAAAATGAGACCAATGCATCCGTACTTGACGGTCCACTCGGCTCGGATAGATCCGCCGGTCATGCCGACCTTGGGAAAAGCAGCCGCCAAGCCGACGGCAAGTCCAAGGCCAGCGATGAACCATTGCGAAAGGACATAGTCGACTATTCGACGTATTACACTTGGCTTGGGCTTCTCGTTAATGGACATTTCAAGAGTGAAAGTCGATTCGTGAGGAGAGAAGAGGGGGGTCGTGCCGTTCGTTTACGTCCCGAGCAGTGTGGCGGGAGTGATTCCCTCTAAATGCTATCTGGCGGCTGGACGATTTTGCAGACGACGCAGCATGCAAGCGCTCGGTGGAGGGGCTTCGGTTACAGGACTTTCGGTCGAAAACGCCTTGGCGTCAGTTAGCAGCCGAAGCACGCCATGGGTGGGGAGAGGCGTGAGCGGAAGGCCGAAACGTCGTTTGCGAAAAAGGTGGAGCTCCGAAACCCCGAACAAATGGAGACAAGCTCCGGCGCCATCGTTGCCGGGGCCGGCACGGCCAAAGTTAACCCATCCGCCCACTATTATGCACTGTCGCAGCTGCAGTATATTTAAGGTAGGCCTTGCAGGAGGTGACCGAGGAACCGAGGCAGTTGAACCGAGCCCTAGATTAACTGCGGTCAAGCTGAAGCCCGGCCCTGCCCCCTCCGTCCTTCATCAATCCGCAAGTATCCCAGCTATCACTTATTCCGCCAGGAAAAAAACATCACCTTACGTAGCTTGGCAAGTCCGGACCGCAGTAGTGGTGGCAAGTAAAAGGATATGGCATGTCGGTGAAGGACTAGTACGAACGGCGCTGGGGGACTTGGGATTGTGGAAGAGAAGACGTATGGTATTTATATCGCTGGTGTTCCATTCAAAGCTTTGGGCTATGCTTTTGTGTATTTCACGTGGGACGGGAGCCGTTTATGGTTCCGACAATCAATTGACTGCGGACGTAACAACGTTCGAATTCGAGTTCACTTGATTCAATACAGGCCCAGGCCTTCTCTCAATTGCTTGGAGCGAGTGTGTCTACAACTTGAAGCAAACTCGCCATGCACGTGATGATTCAAGGTCCGCCACGGCAGATGACGCCGCAAATGCTTTGTTCAACGACAGCTTTCGTTCTTGGTGATTACTAATTGTTACGAGTGTCCCCTTGTTTCATGTCTTAGCAACAACGGTCGTAAGTATCCTAGCAATCTCGCATCCATGGAATGGCGGTTTGCCCGACTTGCTGGCAAGCTCGAACTCGTCTCGCCTCAAATATCATACTGCTATTCATTGAGATAAAAAACAGGTCTAGCGTAATCATAAATAACCAAAAGCCAATCTCAGGCCGGGTATCTGCGGTGGTTTCGTTTTCTAAGGGATCTCTTCGAGCTTGCCTTCCTGCTGTGCCTTCCTGACCGGATTGACCGTCATCCCCATTTTCTCTAGGCGGTCGAACAAGACGAAGAGCTTCTCGGCTTCTCGCTCTTTCTCCTCCTCTGACATTCCCGCGAGGATGTCGTTTGGAGACTGGTCGGACTTGGCGCCGGTGATGGGATTGATGTCGGGATCGGAAGGGATGTCTGCCTCGGAGTCGGCGGTCGGTGGCGATATGATGCCCTTGTTGAAGAGGAATCCGGCACAGTTGCCGTAGCCAAGCTGGGCCGCCATGGCATTCGCTGCAAATAAGTGGAATTCCCAGTTAGGTTTACCCATAGTCTTTGGATGAACGAACAAAGCTCCACATACGATCCGAGTTGCACAATGCGAAGAGCATTTCTCCAACGCTGTCCTTCAGCTTGGGGAAATACACGGACGTCATCAAGCGAAGACATCGCCCAAGGAAGTTTGATTTCTTTTCCAGCGGTGTGGACCGGTCCCTGGGGTAGTAGTTGAGTGTGAGACACAGGTCAAACCCGCGTAACCCGAAACTCACAGATCCGAAGGCAATATCCACTGCTTCAACCTACGCCTTGCTTCATCATCCTCCCGAACCATGCGCGCGATCAACAACGCCAGAGGCGGTGCAACGTCGTCCAGGCTAACATCCATCTCTCGGCACTTGGCGCGGACCGACTTGTCATCAGGATCTTCAGGGGTGAAGGTTGCCAGGGTCGCGTCCAATAAGTCGTAACCTCGCCTCAAAGCGTCCTTCGGCGCATTGGGAAGCGGGACCGTGCCACTAGGGGGGCTCGTTGGAGACAGGCGTTGGCGAACTTTCGAGAAGGTCGTCTCGGATTTGGTTGACGTAGGGGTGGACGTAGCGGAAGTCGAGAACCATTGTTCCGCGAAGGGACCAACAGGAACGTTGAGAAGCGCGTGGATGACATGCGTGAGCGGCGGGGCGAGCGGGGAGCTGGTCGTTTGAGGAAGCGAGTTGAAGAGGTGAAGAAGGATTGGGACGAAGCTGCGGGTCAAAGAAAAAAAAAGCGTTGACAGGTCAAGATCAAGCTTTTTCATATCGGCGCGTTTACGGCCCGACCGACACTTACGGCGTAAATTTATCATCCCACAAATCTCCCAAGACCGGCTTATTAGCAGGATCCTCCTGACCCGCCTTCGCGTGCATCATTCGAGGATACTGTAGCAACAGATTGAACACGAACTTAAGGGCGTCGATCATGGCGTCCTTGCTCATCGGCCGACCGGCACGCATTAGCCCTAAAAGGGAATCGAGTTTCTAAATTCAGGGGTAATAATGAGCTGAAACAGTTTGGGCGAAGAGGAACCACCACATCAAGGCACACGAGGCTCTCACCGTAGCAACGATATCCACGGCCCCTAACGAGGTGACTGCCTTGACGATGAAGTCGGATTGCTGAGTGGTGGCGACGAAGAGGATTCGAGCGCCGAGGAAGACGTAGTCCGGTGCGGTTTCTCGCTGAGGGTTTCGACGCGTTAGTCGCCGGAGGTCCTGTGTGTAACCAACGTCTACCCCACCTTCATGATATCGAGGCAAGTTTCGCCACCACCAATGCTTAGCCACGTTCCTCGACCTGCATCGACAAGAAGGAGAGCGTTTGCCACGCATCTGAGAGCTTCCTTTGAATTCTCAGTAGCTTTCGACTTGGCGATGGTATGAAGCACTTCGAGGTGCTGCAATAAGCCGGTCAGCACGAGCAGGACTATGAAGAGATCACACCGACCCCTTTCTGAACAATGATCGTAGAACCCGAGGGATCGCGTCCCAGCGTCTTTAGGGCTACCAAAGCTGGCAAAGTCTCTGTGACGCCACAAGGGACCAGTGAGCCGCGGTACATGATTGCCGTCGGCTAAAGCCAGCTCACCGTCGGAGCCTATTAGTCCTCCTTTTGACACGGCCAAATCACTCAGAAGAGCTTTCACAAGCTCTTCGCGTTGGCTCTTGTCAATGGCCATAGGCAGAGCTGCAAAACCGCGCCCTCGTCAGACCATTGTACAAAGACGATCAAAGCGCTCATGCTCGTACCATTTGATATGGAGTTGAAGACCTCAGTCTTCGCTTGCGAGGTGCTTTCAGCTGTTAGCGCTTTGTAGCGTTGCAAGTAGGACATGGGTGAAGGGGGTATTGAGGGGGGTAAGCGATTATTAGTCTGGATCCGGTCCGCGTCGAAATAAACGCGGGTTCGGCGACTTCGTTTCACAGAACATCCGCATTAGGGCATGCGAGACAAGAGCGGCAGCATAAAGGGAGCTTCTTTTTGATCCCATGATTGGGTTGAGATACGAGCACAGAAGCGACAAAGGAGTTGCATAATCAGAAGGTGGTCGTTCGGAGTGAGAGTGCATGACAAGGCGTTTCCAGCGCGCTTGGTCGGGTCACGTCCATCCTCGTCTATCAAGAAAGGGAGCTTTCTCAGGGAAGTTCTCTGTCAACCCCTTTCGAAGAAAGCCGCAATGAAAGGAAGGTGGAAATCAAGCTGGCTAGAGATCTCGGCTGGGTTGTAGAGCCGTCCTACCTGCTGCTGGATGGGTTTGGCTGCAGGATCGCTCCTGCCACTCAAACCGTGGGACGTAGATGGCCACGCTATTGACTTGAAAGGTTGTTAACGGGCTCGATATTTGTGTCTTGAAATCGAAAAGGGGGTTGCCGCTCGGAGAGCGGCGATATCGTCACGCCACCCAGTATTTCTGCCCTTGAGGGTGCAGGGATGTTCACTGGGCGTGAGATGTCGACTGTAAACTTAATGATTTATTTATTGATGACAGACGGGATTGTACAGCCAGTTTCCCTTTACGCAAAGCTCCTCATCTCACTAAGAACCGCTTGAAATTGAACGTGAAGCCCCCTAGATGAATAAATGCGAGGAGCGTAGAAGCGTAATTAAATATAAGAGAAAGGTTTACCACAGCGTCCAAACTTCGTCTTATTTCCCGGAACTGGATGTCTACTCCGAGCCTCGGCAGCAGCGAGGGTCTGCAACTCCTGCCGAGGAAGAATGCAGGTCAGAAGAATCTGCGATTACCGTTTTGGAAAGCAATGTATGAAAAAGCCCGTTGTCGTTCCGACGTCTCGTTAGCATGTCGCTTTTACCGAGACGCGCCGTGAAAGAAGACTCAAAAGAATTGCACACCTCGTGATTCTTGCAAAGGTTGTGTTCCCTAGATGTGTGCCTTCTCTTCTTGCTCTTGGAGCATCACCCGTTGCCCGCTGGCGGCTGTGTCGTAGTGACTGGTAGCGGGGACTGAAATCCGCGATGGGTTCCCGAAAGAGATGCAAATTAGACAAAACCTCGATCTCTGTTTCAAGAAATACCACAGAGAAATAGCACGGAATCCTGTTGTCATTCTGCCGTTTGTGAATGTGTCATTTTTCAGCGGTGAGACGCGGCCCGGTCACGAGGGCCCGCGATAACAAGAAAACACGTAAGAAACACGTATCTCGACATATCCGTTGGCCACAAGATCTCGCTAGGTCTTCTTTTGATGTCGCTTTTGTGGCACCGCTAGTTGCCTTCCTTGTTGCAGCGCTTGGAGGAGGGCCGACTGGGGTCGAACTGCATGGTCATTGGCCAAGCGTGAGTCCAGGAGGCTGGGTGGCCTCATCCTTATTTGAGTGTTGTGCTGAAGGACGGGTAGCTTCGAGAGCAGGGAATAGATTGCTAGGCGAGTCCTAACGCTTTTGACGGGCCTTTGGGTCTTCGGTGCACGATTTTGCGTGAGTAAGCAGGGGTATCGGCGCGGTCAACTCCTATGCAATGGGTTATATCCGCCTTACTCCGCGATCCTGCTTACGTACGATATCGAAGCGATATCCCGGCATAGATATCGATATCGAACCGTCCACGGTGCTGCAAGTGCGTGTTCTATCTCGCCGCCGTGCATCAGGCAGTCATTTAACGATCAAGCGACAGTGATTTTAATCCCGACGAGCTATTCCGTTGACCTCCTTTCTTCATCTCCGACCTCGTCTTGCAACTTGAATACGCCCCAAATATAAAGCCATTCTATCGAGACGGCAATGGAGAACCTCCAGCCCAATGATTCTGCTTTGGTAGATGACACCCCGCCTCCACATCTTGGCTCTGCCACTCACGACTGTGGGCGCTTGCAGGAGGATTATCTTCAATCTCTAAACCACCTTTTCGTTGATATCGCGAGGCTCACATTTGAAAAGGGATATGCGGAGATCGCGGGTGGATTTTGCGAACTTAAAGTCGCTACACTGGATTCTGGAATGCCCGCCGCCAAACTCGTGGCAGCGAAAACACTTAGGCTTGGGACACAACAAAATATGCATAAAAGACTTGCTCTTGTCAGTGAAATTTAACGGCCTATGTATTGGAAGTGCTCTGATGTGCATTTTGGCAGCGATTAGCTCGCGAACTCAAGGTTGGGGGGGACTCCAGCATCCGCACGTACTTCCATTGCTCGGCTTTTACCTTTGCGACGAGCGTCAAACAGCAATATTAATCTCCGAGTACATGAGCCATGGCGACCTTAAGAATTACATCACCAAAATAAAACCCTCTTTCCACGAGCGCCTACGCTTAGTACGTTTCAGGAGATCAGTACTTGCTCAGAATAGGCTGAATAAAGCTCCGCGCATAGGTCCGCGACCTGACTGAAGGTCTGGCATACCTACACACCCAAACCCCGCCCATTCGTCATGGAGACCTAAAACCCGTACGCTCAGTCATCCATTCGAGACCGCGTCAAAAGTTGACTGTCGCATGGTGTTGGTAAGGTGAACGTTCTTGTGAACCCAGATCGCCGTGCGCTATTGGCAGATTTCGGCCTCTCAAAAGCCCTGGATACCGGCCCGACGGGTTTCACAACGGGTAACGGGGCCAAGTATACATTGCGGTACTCCAGCCCCGAAATTGTTCTTGACGGTATTCGCGCAGAATCGTTATCAAATGACATATGGTCTTGGGGTTGTCTCGTGGTGGAGGTAAGCAAAACTGAGAACACCCTTCAAGTCCGTGGGCCACCTCTAATCTATCACGACCACAGGCTTTGACAGACGAGATTCCCTTTGCTAACATTGAGAATGAGCTCCGAGTCACTCTTACCCTGGCGTCACCAGGCAGTTTCCCAAGCGACACAAGTAAAATTATCCCTTGCCCCCAGCAACTCCAGAATCTGCTCGCCAAGTGCTGGAGCCGTCAGCCAAACGAACGACCATCGGCGGCTAATTGTCTCTGCGTTGTAGAATGTCTCTACCTTATAGATTCTACACTGCTCGGGCTCGAGGCCTGCAAGACTTGTGAAGTCACTCCCCAGCCTCCACAAGAGGATGAGGTTCGCATCGGACAAGGTTCCATCGGGGAACATGGTGGGCCGGCGGTAATAGCGACCGAAAATGACGGGATGGGTCCAGTCGAAAGAATGATTCTCCCCTTAATACCCAGTAATGTTGTAGCCGGCCGGATCAGGCCACGAGAGTCCTCAATACCTCGTCAGCAGTTAGACGATGGGCCAAGTTTAACGGTATTCCCCAGAGACCCACTCGGTGCGACCACATTAGAAGAACAGCCTCAGCGACAGGACGCAAATGCAAGCGATTCTGCCGGAGATGCTGTAGAAGGCGAACGGCAGCGAAAGCGGATTCGAGTGGATGCCGGTCCCGCTGCCACCAACATTGCGCGCCGCGACCGCGGGCGGTTCTACGAATCCGTAAGTACAAGGTTCTCTATCATTCCTCCCTGCTCCCATAATGCCTCATATCGCTCCGCCTCTCTGCCCCAGTGCCGCCTTCCCAAAGCAGCGTTTTGTTTTCCTCAGGCGGTACACTGGACATGCACTGGTCCCTTCCGTGTCCTTCCTCTGGTGACTTCCTAAACACCTTTTCACTGGATTCTCCGCCGAGTTCGCTGTAACCGGAACCTACCTACTTTTTGTGCTTATACGGGAAGCCAACACACT
>WSUI01001234.1:0-10423 GCA_019633595.1 Tulasnella sp. UAMH 9824 | reverse complement strand
TGGACAAAGCGGCCAGTTGCGCTGAGTTCCTCCACGAACACGAAACCGCTCGGCCTCTCTTGCAGGACGCCGTCAGCGTTTACAGAAAGCTCGTAGGCGTCGACCCAAAGGGGAAGCAAGTTCAGATCCAAGAGTTCAAGATCCGCCTAGCGGGAACGCTGGTTCGTTCCAGCCGCGTCGTGTGTAGATTAGGCCGCGACTTGGCCGCGCACTGGGAAAAGGAAGCTATGGATTCTTTGCGAGAGGCTATCAAAATCTACTCCACGGCCAGGTCGTTCGGCCAAAGTGGGCCGACAAAGTACGAGGAAGAGATGGAGGATGCGTTGTGGGATCTGTTGGTGATGGCGAGGAGGAAAAACGATAAAGTAGAAGTCGCGGAAGTGGAGACTAGGTTAAGGCGATTACAGAACAGGGAACAAGCTGAGTTGGCGGAGGGCCGTTCGAACAGATAGCTCTCCGACCGTGCAGCGGTGCCGTAAGTCCTCGCCACTCCGGTGAGAATAGTTTGATGACACCTGGCTACCCTTTCAAGTATGTCGAACCTCGGAGTTAAGTAGGGCAAGTCTTCGGAGCGATGGTCTATATGGAATTATGGTATCGTATATATGCAGCCGAAACGCTCCATAGCATAAGTGCATACTTTGTGGTATCTGGCGGTGACGGCTTGCAGGATAACAATAGAGGAGAAGTCGAGGAAGTATAGGGGAAGTATAGGTGAAGATTAGGTGTTGCGTGACGAGGATCCAACCTGGATAGGGAGAGGGTCGTGGGATCACGTGGGTTTCTGACGACCCTTGCCTGGGCACGACCTCTAGTGCACTGCAAGGATGTCGGGCAGTGGCTAGTCTCCAAGGCGAGGATATATATAACAATAGAAAGTAGCGTACACTGAGTCGACCGGCGGACCTGAAAGTCAACATTCTTTCTGACCCCCGTCGTACTCACTTTCAACCAGATAGATAATGAATTTCTGCGCGTGTTTTGAATTTCATAGCCTATGTATTCAGTAAACGTAGCAAATATTTCATTCAGTTTCGAATCGATTTCAGCGTATATGCAATCAAACAATCCAAAACAGCACAATTCCTCGTACTTGCAATTCCAAGTGTCAGAAAAGAAAGCAAAGCAACTGCTGGTACGTCAGACTCCAGTCAAGGGTAATAGAGACTAATTTACAGCCACCCAAAACCGGAGTCCCTTCCGTGCTATTCCCTCACTCGCACGGCTCCGCACTTCTATCTCCTCCCGTTCGGGTTGCTATCCTCCCTTCGTACTCCATAATTCCTCATCCCCGTAGATCTCATGACGTCACGACACACCTGGGTAGTGAAGCGGTCTCAGAATGTCTTCCATGGCCATGGGGCTTGTGCCCGAGGCTCCGGTTCGGCGTTTGGAGTTGGTTCGGGGCTTGTTCCATGGTTCCCTCGAACTGCTCTCCGCTGGGCAGCGATGGAAGCACGTCCTTTCAGCTTCGCGAAGACCTATCAAACTCATACTTTTCCCTTTCCACGGCCCAGAGGAGGCCTTCGGTAGACGCCGTGGCACTTTTTGCCTTTGTTCGCGTGGGGCAGAGGCGCGGATAGAGTTCGCCACTTCCTCCTCCGATTCGGAAGCCCTGGACGGACTATGCGGGTGTTAGAAGAAGAGCGAGTAACGGTAATCGACTTGTTGACAAAGTCCCGCTCGGAAAAGATTGGGATCGCTAGCACGGAACGCGGGTGCTGCCGGTCTGGGACCTCGCCCGTCCCTTGGAGCGAAAAGAGGGTGATGACATCGACCACACGTTTAGTAACAATTAGAGTGCATCTTCGGCAGCAACTCCCAGCTACAAAGTGTCAAACGCGAGAAACTACGTTGAGGTGCCGGCCAAGTAGAAATGATTGAGAACCTGGGGTTCGACGATGACACCAACAATAACAGGCAATTAACACACTCCATGTGCATTATATGCATTCATGACCCACGAGATTGGGGAGCCGCTCAATTTAGACAAGCTTGTAACGGGGTGACGTCACCGCGACCCGAAATAGACCATCAATAAACGGCGACCGTCGGGGATTCATATTGATCTCACAATCATAGCCCCCCCACAGTTGGCAGTAGGAGGTCGGCTAGGACGTCCGTAGTTGGCACGGTATTTCATCGTGAGTGTAATCTTGAATTGATGAAAGTAAATGTTTATACGTTGAGGACAATTGCAAGGTTGCGACTCGGATCTCAATTTTCAGGTCGGTTCGAAGGTCCGAAGCTTCAAGTGTTGCGTCGCTTCGTTATCAAGGGCCGAGCTGCAACGTGAGCTTAGAGGTCTGGAAGTAAGTACGGGAAGGGTTGTGGCGACCGAAGAGATCATGCTGAATATTCATGGAAACTTTTCACCGATTTATTGCCAGCACTTGCCGAACCCGGGCAGAGGCAGCAAAAGGTTCCCTCGGGCAATTACAACTATTTACTCCTTCGACAAGGAACCTCCCCGTTGGACCATCTCGCTTCGATTTTGTTTCGAATTTAATCTCATGGTCCGTGGAATCGGGGTCTATGGAGCGACACCTTTTGGGGAAGCGTTGATTGAGCAGCTCACGATGTTTGAAAGCAGCACCGTCAGCCAGGTGTTTCCAAGGCGGGTAGGGATATCGAGAACGCTCTACCTAGTAGGAGCCCTCTCGGTGACTACCAATGAACTTAGACCTAGATTGCATATCATTGATATACCATAATCGCTGAAACCCGACGCGAGCACTCCTAACGCGATGCATAAAGCTGGACCACTTCCAGATCTACGGCAGGCGCGCAGCTGAAGGAGGCTAGCTCGCTAAGATCTCGCCGAACGTTTTACAGGATACCCCAGCGCTGGATAAACACAATGAAATGAGATAGAGAGTTACGGAGTGGTCCTTTGTCTGTGTAAGGTGCGCGGCTAGGTGTTGGAACGATGCTAAAGACTATGGCAGAGTGGTGGAAATGCACAGGTAGAGATCCGAGAACGGGCACTTTAAAAAGACACGGTACAATCAAATAAAATAGATTTGGGTAACAAAAACGAGATGCGCCTTTCGAAATCTTACGACTTGCGAAGGCCACCTGGCAAACAACCATCGTCAGCCGACATATCACCACGCTCCAGCTTAGCGGGTTCCGAATGCTATTTCCTGAGCGCAAGAGAATGGAGCTTACGACATGAAGGGATCCTCTAGGAGCTATCCAATCGGATGCTCTTCATAATCCTGAAGGAGTTCGCAATTTCTTGCACAAACCTTACTCATCGGCCGGCCCGTGCGCATGTAGAGTCTGCGAGCCTCCATGCAGGCCACCTTTACATCTCTGAGTTTGCGTTGGAAATATTACGCCCCCATTAGCCCATCCAAGGCTAGCGCTTCACATTCCTCGTCCATGATGCCAGCGGACAGAAGACGTGCCCGAGCAAAGCAGTCTTCTGCCTCGGCATATTGTTCCTGCCACATGTACAGGAGCCCAAGTCTCAGCAGAGAGGTGGATTCTCCATAGGTATCACTCAGGCTTGAGAATAGCGCTTGCGCAAGGAAATAACACTCCTCCGCTTCGGCATACTTGCCGAGGCTGCCTTGGATATCGCCCATCCGACTCAAAGTTATTGGATGATTAGGATCATTGCCAATTCGAGAAAATGCTGCTTCTGCTTGTATTAGCGCATCCAGCTCTTCAATGTGTTTTGATTGAGACCTGAAGATCGTGGATAAAAGGAGTGAAGCATGTGCTTGATATTGATGGTGACTAAGGCTGGTCCAAATAGCAAGACCTTTGGTGACCGCTTCCTCGGCTTCGAGGTATTTGTGTTGAGTGCAACAGAGTTCTCCGAGAACACACAGGGCTTTAGCGCTATTATCATGAGCATTTGCGCGATCATAAGAAGAAAGCGCTTGGCAGTAGAACTGCTCCGCTTCATCATATTTGAATTGGTCCTCATAAAGCGCTGCAAGTCTATAACATGCATTTCCTTCACCAAGGTGATCGGAAACAAGAGACCAAATTTCGTGCGCGTCACGGAAGGCCCTTTCCGCCTCTTTGTTCCTCGACTGGGCGTGATAGGTTTCTCCTAGGCCGAACAACGCGTGTGCGGCCGCCAGGTCGTTGCGCATACGAGAGTGGATCTCGTGAGCGGCGCTTAAAGCCTTCTCAGCCGCTTGGTGCTTCGATTGACCGCGATAGATCTTCCCCATGCCGATCAACGCGTTTGCGGTGCCCAAGTCGTTTCCTATGCGAGAGTGGATTTCGTGAGCAGCGCTGATTCCTGAAAGCCTGCTCCGCGTCTTGGTTCCTTGACTGGTCGCAATAGGTTTTTCCCAGACCAATCAAAGCGTTTCCAACACCCAGGTTGTTGCTGATGCGAGAGTAGATCCTGTGAGCGACGGTGAAAGCGTGCTGCGCCTCTCGGATCCTCGACTGGGGCAAATAGAGTGATCCCAAGTGTTCCAATGCTTGTGCAGTCCCAAAGTCATGGCTGATGCGAGCAAGCATCTTGTGAGCGACGCTGAAAGCCCTCTCCGCCTCGTTGTACCTGAACTGGACGTGATAGGTGGCTCCTATGCGGATTAAAGCGTATGCGGCATTCCGGTCGTCGCCGATACGAGAGTAGATCTCATGAGCCGCGCTGAGAGCTTTTTCCGACTCTTGGTGCCGCGACTGCTCGCGGTAGACGTTCCCCAGACCGACCAAGGCGCCCGCGGCACCCAGGTCGTGGCCGATTCGGGAGTGGGTCTCATGAGCGGTGCTGAAAGCCTGCTCCGCCTCTTGGTAGCGGAACTGCGCACGATAGACAATCCCCAGACCAATCAAGGCATTCGCAGCACCTAAGTCGTGGCCGACATGGGAGTAGACCTCATGAGTAGTGCTCAAACCCTGCTCCGCCTCTTGGTGCCTCCACTGGGCGTCATAGGTACTCCCCAGGCCGTCCAACGCGTTTGCAGCACCTACATCATTGCCGACGCGAGAGTGGATCTCGTGGGCAGCCCTGAAAACCTTCTCCGCATCTTGGAGCTTCGACTGGGTGCGATAGGTATCCCCAAGGTTTTCCAATGCGTTTGCAGCACCGTGGTCGTCGCCTATGCGGGAGTAGATTTCCTGTGCTTCCTTCTGTGATGATTCGGCCTTTTGAAAGTTTGAGTTTAGTCTATAGACGGTCCCGAGGTACTCCAATGCGTTCGCCTTCGCGGCATCGTCTTTTGTTCGAGTGGCAATGTCAAGAGCTGACAGGTAGTGAGCCTCGGCATTTGCTCTGTCATCCTGGACCAGATACATATATCCGAGTCCAAGAAGTAGGCCTGCGGATCATATTTTCTGACCATCAGAGGCGGAAGCTGACGGGGTCGACGAAGGCTGAACGGGGTTCAGCTTAGAACACGTGACATAACTATCGGTTCAACTCCTCACCATGATAGCGACCTTTCGCCGAAAGATATAAGCACCAACTCTCTTTTTCTGGCTCCGAGAGCCAACAATCTGACATTAGGCTGCAGAGCTGAAGAACATAGGATAGTCCGGCATCCTCCCGAATTGCTGGAAGTTTCCTCTCAATAGTGTGCTTTATGATGGCCGTGTGGTGATGGAGATCTTCAAACGGAATTCTGCCTGTTATGATCTGATGAATAACCAGAGATGGGAGATTTTAGGCGGCAATCGTCATGGTGAACCAACCCATGCTTGACTCAATTCCCAGCAGATCCACCCCATCGCCCACATATCGCTGGGTAAATCCTGCACCCCCTTATTCAATACCTCGGGAGCCGTCCATCGGAGAGAGAACGCTGGCCTCGTTAACGTGAGATCCAATGTTAAAGGGTCAAATTCGACTTTGGGGGAGACCGATTTGGTGGCCATGCCCCCATCGAGTAGGTCTTGCCGAGGCATCTCCGATTGGTTCTCTTCCTTCCCTGAAAAGACGCTTCGCTTAATACGAGCCGACCCAAAGTCCGTGATAACAGCTCGATAGGAAGAGTTGACAAGAATATTAAGCTGAATCGGGACGGAATCAGGTAAACGTTTCCGGAACAGACCACTTAAAGGACTCACAGATTTGAGGTCGCCATGGCAAATGGGAGGATCATGACTGTGCAGGTATTCCAGGCCCTTTGCTGTATCTTGGATCTACAGTTATAGAAATTGTTCCGTAACAATACGCGATGGCGCTATAGTTGGGACTCACCAGCGAGATCCGTTCGGGAATTTCCCACTCCCCCGACATCAAAAACTCTCCAACATTCCCATTCTCTTCCCATGGTAGAATAATCCGAGTATCTTCCGCCTTTATATCCTCCACAAATCCGAGGAATTGGATAATGTTTGGGTGATGAAGGGTCGTCATCAGGCCGAGCTCGTTAGCGAAAGACTATTAAGGAGTGCTTAGATTATCGCGGGACAGGAAGTAAGGAGCAACGAAACCTTGAAAAACTTATTCGACTCCTCAGCATCGTCTCGCGGCCATTTAAGGCTCTTTATCGCCACCTTCAATTCAGGGCGCGCTCCTGAAAACGCCTTATCGACTTTATCGGCTTGTTCGGGGGAAATTTCTTTACATTCTTCTAGCATACAATCTTTGAATGCCCCACAAAACTCTTTTTTGGATGCGTCAGAGAAGACCTCCTAGACTGCCTCGGCACTCACTCCCTTGAATTCTTCCGATGGTACGAGGGTTCCAACGACGACAACGCCTTGGCCGCCCTTCGCTCCTCGTGCGGTATCAGCCGTTTTGATTAGGGTGGGGTCGATTCGGTGAAAGGATATGCTATCGAGGATAGATTGCTTCGAGGGACTCGTTCAGAGACCACTACCGCAAACGCGAAAACAGGTACTCACAGCCTTCTTCTCGTTTTGCCACTCCATAGGCTGGGGTGCCATACTGTGTGCGATGAGATTGTGTCGAGTCGAGTCGAAGAAGATATTGAGACGGGTAATATTTGAGGGTCAGTCAGCAAGTTTGAGAACGCTTGAGGGAGGGAGGGAGGTAAGTAATTATCAGGGATACATATGAAGGGACTCATGATGGCTACCATAGGTTGTGGTTGTGGTTTTAAAGCACACGAAGGTCAAAAACGCGCGGTGCCCTCTAACCGTGCCACCATGCTCGGCTGAGTGGCTCTTGCACCTCAGAACCTTCTCGGAGGTGGGAATGAAAACTGCGATATTACCGCAACGTTCAGGATGTCGTCCAGAGTTGGTCTGGACAGCTTGTAGATTAGATATCATGTTCTGGCTGTTGGCTCCCAAATCCGGCTATACATACTCCTACGATCAGAAGGAACCGTTTCTAGCTCGAAGCGGAGTTGTTGGGCTCGCATAACGGCGAAATGGGAGCATCGGATGTTTGGTTCGATGCACCGGTTTGCTTGTCCTTACTCCTGTCACTCCTCCCAGCAGCAACGCTTCGAACTAATCTACCAAACTTTGCTTTCTAACCAGCTTACATGGAATACTACGGTTCTTGTCCTAACCGCCCGGGAAATTGTGCTGAACTGATCCGCGCTGACATATCCAACGAGGAACTTGATTCCAAAACCACACTGGAACGGAAACCCTGCGTAAACGCTAGGAAGGCATTGCTGGGCCTGGATACCAAATGATCTAAAGTGGCAAGACTTTGTTCATCTCGGGTTCAAGGACTTGTCCTAATGGACGGGCGATTTTCGAATCTTCAGCGCCTGAATTGTCCATGATGTCCAAGCTGCACGCAAGCGGCCAAGCTGCACGTCTTCGAATTATAGTGGAGTACGCAGTGATCACACCTCATCTGATCCGGAAAAGTGCTTCACACACTCATCGCCCAACCGAATGTTCGGCATCTCTTTCCATGTAAGAATGCATCAAACATAATGCCTACATTCCACCTCGAAGATCATTTGAGATGCTAAATACAGAGAGCGACTAATTTGCAATTAATCGACGGGCAAAAATACCCTGAACATCTCGTCACTGTCGTAGACTGATACCGAGGTGGATGGGCGGCATCGCCATCGACACCGGTATCAGCCGCTGAGTCCCTCACGGGCGCCGTATCCGAGAAGAGCAAGTCCAAATGTTACTCCATGCAGTTAAAACGTCTCGATATTTGGTGAAAAGGGTGGGGGATTCAATGGTTCAAATGAAGGTTCTACAAGTCCGTATGTGAGCCTAGGGCCGTAGATAGAGGCAGCGGAAAGTTCTCCCTTGTCATCCACGTGGGGATTTCTAGGCCCTAGCATATTGCCGAGTTTGGTCGAGAAGGTGATTTCAATCACTTACCAGCCTTATCGTCGAGGTTTTTGTCCATCTTTCCATTCTATCGCTTCGCTAGCGCGTCCACGTCGCCCCAGAGCGCCAGATTTCTGTCGTTCTGGTGCTGTCTTGTCCCATTAATGAACCGCCATATTCCTTAGCACCTTCCAACCCATAGAGCCTTCTAAATAGCTATGAGTTTGTGGAGAATCGGGCTGGCGTTTGAACCTAGTTTGGGGCTTGTTTCAAGGTTCCCTCGAACGGTGCCCCGCTTGTAGCAATCGAAACACGTCATTTCGATTTCACAGACACCCATAATCTTCAAAATTCTCCCTTTTTCACGACCGAAAGGACTCGTTCGGTTGACGTCAGGGCACGTTTTGCCTTTTCCCGTATGGAACGGGGACGTGCATAGATTTCGGCAACACTTCCTCCTCCAACTCAGCAGTCGTAGAGGGACTACGCGGGTGTCCGACGAAGAACGAGCTGCGCGAATTGAGTTTGCCGACAAGGACCCGCTTGGAAAGAATTGGGCTCGCTGCGTTCAGGTGCTGCCATTCTGGGACCTTGCTATCCGTTGGAGCTAAACCAGAATAACGACATCAGCAACACGTCAAGGAAAGTTGATTACATCATTAGCAGGTACTTATGCTCCTCAGGGGTCAAAAATAAGAAGGTACATTGAATTGATGTTGAAGTCGAAGGGTCGAGAACCTGGAGTCCGTTGATGAAGTGTGTCAGGACCAGAGCTTCAAGGTCCTGCCATCCCCTGGGCATTAGGAGAGCCGAAAACTACGGCGGGAGATATTTAAACAGCGTTCGACGCAAAAGGGTACATAAGGTGTGAAAAATTCACCTGCCTCTGTATCACCACCGTCGGGTTTCGTTGGCGTAATGCGAGTTTGTTGGAAGCTTGGGGCGAAAGGACACCCATCCCAGTATACTCTATACTCGTTTGTGTTGTCAGCTGACGCGGAATATACTGGGCATTGCGCCTTGCCATGTTGGACCTAAGCGATGTGGTCGAAGATGGCCTGCCCGCGTCGTCCAGAGAAAACGTAAGGGTGGAGCTTGCTTTCCGGCGAATTCATCGACACCCTTGGTACCTTGATCCCATACGGGGTGGACAGTCGCGTCGCGGTTTAGCTTGACTGGAGAGCAAGACCAAGGCTGGGGACGGAATAGCGGTCAGAATCCGGATTCAGGAACGCACCATTACCTCACGAACAAACGTCTACACCTCCACCCCGCTCAACTTTTAGTGTAGCTGGGCTGCCCTTCGCAATCTCTTTGCTCAAACAAAACAGACCAGCATACGATTCTTTGGGATTAAGATTTGGATTTCGTCCGACTTGAGTTCTCGGACCGAGGCTGTTCTCTCCTCGAAGCGAACTGTGTCGGGAGAGACATAGGGCATGAACGCACGTGCACTGGCGACTCCTATGTACCTATGTCTCATAATATTGGCGAGCAGCTAGCTTTCGATAAACTCGTAACGGGAAGGCGTCGACGTCACAGCAAATCTGAACAGAACCACGAATTAACGGCGGCGGTCGCGGATTCATTTCACATTCAGGGGCGCTGACACAACTAGCGGAATTCACGAGGTCGGCTAGGACTTAGTTGGTACGGGACGCCATCGTGAGTGCAATGTTGGATTGAAATCGAGGATGGAAAGTAATTGTTTACAATTCGAGAGGTCGCGGCTGGGATTTTAATTTTCAGGGTCGGTTCAAGGGTCCGAAGCTTATCTTTGCCTCGCTTCATTACCAAAGGCCGAGCTGCAACCTGATCTTAGAGGCCTAGAAGCATGTACAAGAAGGGCTGTAGGGCTTAGAGAGACAATGCTGAATGCTGACTTTCCCCGCTCATTTATTACTAGTCCTTGCTGAGGCCGAACAGCAGCGGCAAAGGGGTCGCGGGGACGATTACCGACTATTTACTCCTCCGACAAAGAACCGCCCCGCTGGACCATCTCCCTTTATTTTTCTTTCGAATTTAATCTCGTGCTCTGTGGTAGCGGGCTTTGCCGAGTGACAAGTTTTGGTGAGGCGATCATCGGGAGCTCACATCACCCCTGAGGCAGCTATCTTATCACACCTTACCAGGGTTCGATAAGCGCTTATAATATCTGCAAGGCCTATAATACCTATGTCCCATTTCGACCCCCTTATAATTGCTTACCTAGCACGGTACCCATTAT
>WSUI01001233.1:0-10447 GCA_019633595.1 Tulasnella sp. UAMH 9824 | reverse complement strand
GCTTCTGTTATCTCGCCCGACGTTGCACATATGCCCGCGCCCTCAATTACCGTCCCCCCCCCCCCAAAAAAAAGGTTCGGGACGAGGCCTAACCTTTTCGTGGGTTTTATGATTCCTGAAATTCTAAGCGGAACTTAACAGGTCTCATACAGGACCATTCCGTTGTTTGTGACGTCTCTGGGGAGTCTCGACTTGCAGGAACTCCGCATCGGCCGCAGCTGCGCGCATCGCCCGAGTGGCTAACCTCCGCGACATGCCAAGCGTTCCAATTGAACGATACCCTGCTACCATGAGGATTTTGCATGTTTTCTGTTTAGAACTCTATAGCGCTGCTCGCACAAAGCATCCAGGGATAGAAGCCCTGAATTTCCCAGACCACCTCAACTCTCCGTTCACGAACCTGCCGACAGTCAGATCAGACCAATCAGCGGGGCCTACGGGCCGAGTATTTAGCCCATCTAATTGGGGTTTTTTTCATTTTCCTGGGTCGATAAGCCACGCAAGCCCCTTCCACTTGCACGTCGCTGGTTCTCGGAAGCGTACCCAACGATGGGGTCTATCTACCCCAGTGAGTTATCCGCCGATCACCTATATAGATATCCGAACCACACGAGCTGTTATGAATTTGACTGCCCCCTCGCCTCTCGTTTCGGCTTCGCAACGCTCCAAACGTAACTCTCTGCGTCAGGCATGGACCGGCTAATACCTTGGTCGCGCAAGAGAGATAAAAGCACTGTCTTCGGGGCCGCTACCGTTGAAGATAGCAATGACTCTGAAGAGATCAAAGAACAACGTCAGGTGCAAGAACCGGTGAGGTCGACCTCGATCGAGGAGTTCCTGCTATTCTCATGGTTCCGCTTCTGCTTCAAACAGGCTATAGTATGTCAGGTAGTTGAGGTGCCGTTAGCGGTCGAAGATCAAGCGCCGCCTTTGAAACTTCCTCTCGACAATATCCGGACGGGTGTGGTCCTGGAAGGGCCCCACGAGGGCATCCCTGGATTTTCACGAGGTTCGTCCACTGCCTCTGGGCTAGTTCTGCTAAAGCGGCCCTGCACTACAGTAAGCGATCCATGGTTCCATCGGCGTCGATCCCATTGTTTCTAAACATTCTCTTACTCAGTACCGCACGGTCGATCGAGAGAATGTCGTGTGGAGAGATGTGCCACGCCACCCGCATATCTTGCTGTTCTCAGGAGCATGTAAGGTGACGCGACAATGGTACTATGCTGTTCCATACTACCCCAGTCTCTCCCCAATGCTCGTCTACTTACATACGGACCCTGAAGCGGATAGAGGGGCTCTGGTATGCACCAGCCACATTACCGTTGGTCGAGGCCACTCCAAGCAGTGACACCATTCGACAGGTCGTCCAAGTTTGCGATGCTCTCAAAGCACTCCACTCGTCCAAAATTGTTCACGGTCACGTAGGAATCACCAACCTTCTCGTATCAGAAAAGCGTGCCCTTCTCTATGACTTCTGCAAATCGCGAACGGGTCAAGCCAAGGGCTTTGAAGAAGATGTATTCGACTTTGGCATCACCATTGCAGAGGTACGTTGGGCTCACGTCCTTGGCGCTACGCCTATGGCCTGATATACGAGACCCGCATAGATCCTCAAAGGGAAACGCTACAGCCGTCAAAAGATCCGGCTTCTCCGAACATATCCGCGCCAGCCACCTTGGGGTTCCTCCATACGGGCATCATACGGTCCGGCCTGGGACATTGCTACGTACTGTTGGTCGCCGAATCCTTCGTTCCGACCCACAGTCCCCCAAGTATTCGAATCTCTATCTAAATCTTTGGGTCTGGTTCGCGTCACCGAGCCCCCCGCCCCTGTTCCCGATGCTGTCTTGAGTGACCGCCCGCCTCTAGAGGAGGTTCGGAGATCCGCGCGGACAGCGCCACACCCGGTTACTCCACCAGAACCCCAGACTCAAGTCACAACACCAAATCAGCTCGTTCACCCTCCAAGCGTACCGTCCACCCCTACCCCTGGGCGACTCATGCCGGCCCCAGAGGCCAATGAGGAATGGATCGAGTGCGCTCCACCCGAATGCTTTAATCTACCGGTGCGACGCTACCGAAGGATAAGGGGAATTCCACCTGCTCCAGGAGGTTCCAGCGACGTATACAAGTGCGAGACATTTTACTCGGATGGAAGTCGACAGCTAGTAAGCATCTCGTTTGTTTGAACTTGCGCCGTCTCTAATCCAAACTTCCACGTAATAAGGTAGCTGAAAAGGTACTCCGCGCCACCAGTTTGCGCGAGACGGGAACGAGATTTTTCAAGGTACGAAACGCTAGGCCACCCTGCTGCGGCATCTCTAGGTCCGCCAACTTGAATTCTGCTCGAATAGTGTCTGCAGAAATTTATTCAAGAAGTTACCATATGGGGGAACCTCAGTCACGATCGTATTGCTCCCCTTATGGGCTTCACTCTTCAACCTTCAATAGCCCTAATTTCACCTTGGTACGAGAATGGCAATGTTCAGCAATATCTCAAATCGCTTGAAGCTCAAAAACAAGATTGCGACCGCTTAAAGCTTGTTCGTTACAGCTCTGACTGCGGACCTATAGACGGTCGAATTAAAGACGTTACATTTTCCTTAGCTCCACGAAATTGCCCAGGGTTTAACTTATCTGCACGAATTCACACCTCCCGTCGTCCACGGGGACATCAAACCGGTGTGGCACTTCTGTCTCTTGACAAAATCGGTGCGACGGCCAACTAACGCTGCATCTTCCAGGACAACATTCTCATTGACGATAACGGTTCAGCGTTGATCATCGATTTCGGCCTCAGCCGATCCGTGGTAGAAAGTATCTCCGGTCCCATTTCCTCCAACCCCGTTGAGGGGAACGTGAGGTGGATGGCTCCGGAGCTGGTCAAAGACGGGAATCTGCCTAAATCCTTAAAGGCCGACGTATACAGTTTTGCGTCCCTTGCATTGAACGTAAGCTCATCTCCATCTTCTGATGCGAAACTTTGCTCAGTATACTAATACTTTCTATCCTCAGATCTTGACCGACGCGAAGCCTTTCAAAAAGTTCACGACTGTAACAGCTGTGATGGTAGCCATTTGTACCGAAAGTCCGACGCCGAGTCCAGCACCGGCTCGAGGGAGGATGAGCTGCAAGCCTGCTCTAGAAGATCCCCTGTGGAAGCTTTTAGATGAATGCTGGACCACAAACCCTGCCGAGCGACCCACCATGAGGGATATCGAAGGGCGAATTCAGAATCTGGGGACGCTTGATGCCGCCTTAGCCGAAGCCCACGGCGTCAACAATCCCCCTTTCCCCACCGGAAACGAGGACAAAAACGTTACAGCAAAAGAGAAGAGGCAATCCGACCCACACGATATCCTGCCGGAGATGGTGACCGAGCTACAGATGAAAAACCTCCAGCTTACTAGTGCCACCCATCTCGGGTGATCTACCTATTCTTGTTGTCTTTTAAAGGTGGTGGTCAGTTCGTTCAATGGGTTTCGGACGAAAGCCTTCCCTGCCCTTTGGTCGACTCCTAACTTATTTCTAATCTATATTCCCAATTTGCGTGTATGTAACTGGAAGCTGAATTTAGACATCCAATATCTTCCGAGTTTTATCCGCTGACGAAGCGGACCGAACGGGCGTTACGGCCGCCTATCACCGAGGCCTCCGAGTTTCCTTCCGGATGCTGTCCACTGCCATCCCCTCAGCTCTCACCAGCTTCTCGCGCCGCGGAGCACAGCAGGGGTCCGTGGTGATTCTCGAATGAAACAGATTTCCTTCACTCACAAGTTCAGTTCGCGGTTCGAATCATGAAATATCCCTCACCCCGCGAACTCTGCTTCTCTTCCTCTTAGGGACATCCCGAACGAGGATGGAATGGGGCGCCTCGCTTGGTTTACGGGCCCGGGGACCCACCTTATTACCCTTTCCGGACGTGGGGAGGCGGGCATGTCTGTATGTGGAGACTCGTACGTGAGCGGTTTTCGCCGAAGCTTTTCGTGTTTCGTTTTCAGCGCCTCAGACATCATGCAGCGTCGCCGATCCAGACCGTTCCTCCTGGTCGACATATCCCTCCGCGCTATCTTTTCCTAATCTCTGCGACCCTATGTTGGACCAAGGTTGGGTGGCAACGATCGGGTGGGGTACAAGAGCTCGCGTGACTGGCCTGAGGGAGAGGTCCTCTGGAAACATAACGACTATCGTAACCACCTAATTATAGCGTTGATCCTCGGGTGGCGTTGGCTTATGCAAGGCCTTGCTTGAAACTCTCCTTAATTAGTTGTTACGAAGACCTTCAACACCTGCCTGACCTGGTAGGAGGATGATCAGTCACGTGGCGGTGAGCGTCACACATCGGGAGGCGCAGTCATCGGACTCTCCTGTTCGAAACAAAACATTCAGGAAACACCGACGCCCCCCAAAGAACTATGCGGCATGGTTCAGTCTCCAATCCTGTTGGGGAAAATCGATGGATGAGCGCTCCAAATATGCTCGTGCGACCGACAGTCAGTCCCAGCGTTGGCTGGCGTGACGCACATCCGTTCGGTGCAACGCCGTGATCTCCCCGTGAGCTCTATTTCTCCTCCATCCTATTCAATGAAACTTAATCTTCCCTCACAGACGACCAGTCTTGCTGTAGGTTTCTATTTTGGGGCAAGCCAGTGCTTGGCCGCAGCAGCACCGCGTCACCCTGATGCCCTAGCGTCCGCGTTTTTCAAGCGCTTTCCTGTGACTCCTTCTGTGAAGTTTGAACGATACCCTTGAGCTACTCAGGCGTTGCTTCTTTTCTGTTTTAGCATTCTGGAACGCTTGCTTGCACCAAGAATCCAGGGAAGGAGCTCCTGATTTCCCAGACCCCCTCCATTCCTTGTTCGCGATCCTCCTAAGCGGGCAGATCCGACCAATCACCACGGCGCAACGGGCCGATTATTTTGGTCCACCCTGGGCAGGGTCTTCGGCTTCCTGAACGAATAAACCACGCAAGTCCCCTCCCTTGCACGTAGCCGGTGGTCGGGGACTTGCCCAACGACGAAGCGGTCCAGGCGAAGTGGGTTATTAACCGATCGCTTATATAGTTTCCCGAACCACACAAGCCATTATGAAGTCTAACTGCGTCCTCGCCTCCCTTTTCCCGGTTTTACAGCGCTTCAACGTAAACCACGACCTCAGCCATGCACCGGCTCATACCTTGGTCCCGCACGAGGGCGAAGCATAACATCACCACCACCGAACCTCCGGAGGCTACTAGTGGGAACAACTCTCAGGACATCGAAGAGCAACCTCAAGAACCGGTGAGGTAGCCCTTGATTCAGGAGTTTCCCGGGATGCTGATGGTTTCCATTCTGCTTCGAACAGGCTATAATATGTCAAGTCGTCGAGGTGCTGTCTGCGTCCGACGATCAAGCCCCTTCATTGCAATTTCCTCTCGATAACCTCCGGATGGGCGTTACCCTTGAAGGGCCTCATAGGGGTTTACCTGGATTTTCACGAGGTTCGGCTGTCACCATTGGGCGAGTTCTCCTGAAGCGCCCCTGCACTGCAGTAAGCGCCCCCTTTATTTCCAGCCCACCCGATACCACACATACTGAGCTTGTCTGTGACTCAGTACCGCTCGGCTGATAGGGAGGCTGTTGTGTGGAGAGCTGTGCCACGCCACCCGCATATCCTGCAGTTCTACGGAGCATGCAAGATAACGCGACAATGGTATTACGCTGTTCCATACCTTCACCTCTCTCCGATGCTCGTGTACTTACACAGTTATCCCGAGGCGGATAGAGGTGCTCTGGTACGCAATAGCCGTCCTAACGTCAGCGGGCCACCAGGAGGAGTAACATCGTTCATCAGGTTCTTCAGGTTTGCGATGCCCTCAAAGCACTGCACGCGTCCAACATCGTACACAGCCACGTAGGGATCACCAAAATCCTCGTAACGGGCAACCGTGCCCTTTTATACGATTTTTGCCAATCGCGAACTCAAGGCCAAGGTTTTGAGGAAGATGTGTTCGACTTTGGCGTCACCATTGCAGAGGTGCGTTCGCCTTGTCACCTTGGCGCCAACCTTGTGGTCTAATACCCGCGGTTGGCGCAGATCCTCAGAGGGAAGCAGTACAATCACAGGATTTTCCGGCTCCTTCGAACACATCCGCATCGGCCACCGTGGGCTTCCCCTGACCGAGTGGCATACGGTCCGGTCTGGGATATCGCTGCGTGGTGTTGGAGGCCGAACCCTTCCCAGCGCCCAACGGCTCCCGAAATATTTGACTCTTTATCCAAGGCTTTGGGTCCCATACGCGTTAGCGAGCCTCCCACATCCGTTGTTGATGGTGCTGTAGGCGATAGTCTCCCCTCGGAGGATTTTGGCCACTCCGTGGTGACCAACCCCCACTCAGAGCCTCCACTAAAAACCCGACCTCAGCTCCCAACCTCGGATCAGCGCGCTCGTCCTCGCAGCGCCCCCTCCACCCCGATGCCTCCGCGACGGGCATTGCCTCAAGAACCGAACGGACAATGGACCGAGTGCATTGCGTTTCCGGGCTTGCCCGCGCTACGGTATCGACGGATACAGGGGATACCGCACGCTTCGGGAGGCTTCAGTGATGTGTGGATGTGCGAGACGACTTACTCGGACCAAAGTCGACAACTGGTAAGCATCGTTATCCCTTGTACTCGAAGTGTCTCGAGCTTGAGCTGATGGGATGCTCCACTTTTCAAAGGTAGCTGAAAAGGTGCTCCGCCGTGCCACTCGGTTAGAAGAGACGGAGGGGAAACTTCTAAAGGTGAGAAGGATTTTCGCATCGCCACCAGGGTACCCCAGAGCTGAACATCCCGGATTCTACCAATCCCCCTTCCAACAGAAATTAACTCAGGAAGTCTCCATATGGCGGAACCTCCACCACCCTAACATTGCCCCGCTCATGGGCTTTACAATTCAGCCTTCAATTGCTCTTATTTCGCCTTGGTACGCAAATGGCAATGTCCAGCGGTATATCAATTTGCATCGAGATTGCGACCGCCTGAAGCTTGTACGTCACACTCTGAAGGACAAACGTATGGGCGTTCGAACTAAAGGTAGTATAATTTCCATTAGCTGCATGAAATTTCACGAGGTTTGACTTATTTGCACCAATTCGCGCCTCCCGTCGTCCACGGGGACATCAAACCGGTGAGTCGGCTGCGCTCTCTTCCTCGAGCCAGCGTCACGCTGAGCTAACCGCCGTACCGTCTAGGACAACATTCTCATCGACGACGACGGTTCAGCTGTTATCATTGATTTTGGCCTCAGCAGGTCTCTGGTGGAAACCGTCCCAGGGTTGATTTCCTCTAACCGGGGTGCGGGGAACGTGAGGTGGATGGCTCCAGAGCTGGTTGAGGGGATATTACCCAAATCTTTGAAGGGCGACGTATACAGTTTTGCGTCCCTTGCATTGAACGTAAGCCCATCTCCATCCTGATGCGAACATTTGCTCATTATATTAACATTGTCTATCCCCAGATCCTCACCGGGGCCATTCCGTTCAGAAACTTCACGAATGAAGCAGCTTTGATCGTAGCCCTTGTCACGGGAAGCCCGCCTCGCCCAGCACCTGCTCGAAAGAGAATGAGCTGTAAGCCTGCTTTGGAGGAGCCCCTGTGGAAGCTCTTGGATGAATGCTGGACCACAAATCCTGCCCAACGTCCCACTATGAGAGAGATTGAACGGCGGATTCAGGAGCTGAGGCGGCTTGATGCGGTCGTAGCCGAAGCTCAACCCGTTCAAGACCTTAGTTCTACCATTGTGAGCGGGGGCAAGGGTGATGGAAAGGAGAAGAAAAGGGAACGCGATCAACTCGAACTCCAACCAGAGGACTTGGTGAACCAAGCTGAAGGTGGAAAGCCTCCAAATGTCGCACTATCCAGTCCGAAGATACATCTCCTTGCCGTTCCCGAAAGTCTTCAGCTGCGGGCTCGGGGACGGCTGTCTCGTTTGATGCGTTTCGGGAGAAGGACTGCCCCACCTGTGGGTCAACCCTAATTTATTTCCTTATTTATATAGATATTTATTCTCTGAGGGCACTGATATTAATAGTCGTTATTTAATAATGAATGTATTTGGGATCATTGCTCGTGTCAGTACTCCCTGCGATGGATGGATTTCTTCTCCACCATTAACAAGCCTGATATTCGGATTGGCTCCGACCGTCGACGCTAGCTGACAAAGAAAAATCACATCCAACACAGCTAGTATAAAGAGTATATGGATCTTTCGAGCTGCGCGGTGCGCGTGAAAGTTGCAGGGTAGGAGTTGAAACATCAGAACAGCTAATCGTATGGGGCTTGAGGAGACTGACCACTTACTGTGCCTTCGAAAGACGAGAAATTATATTGGGAGGTTTTAATGCGGTCCTCTCCCACTATGGATTTGATGGCTCTTAGATAGCCACTTGGACTAGGGCCTGCAATCTTGAGAAACCTGAGGGGTCGTGGGAGCTGTTGGGGCTGGTCACCCGTGGGCAGGGGAGACTTGCCATACCGCACCTGTAGGATCTTCTCAAGGTCTTTACCTGGTCTCGTGAATCCGCTGATAATAAGCATTACGAGATCAGGTAGGAAGAACTGGGAGCTGTCATCGGAGGTAGGCCAGTTGATTTCCATCAGCTTGCGTAACCATTCTTGGTTGGATGTGGAGCCGTCGAGTATCAGAGCACCGATGAGTCCGAGTCGCTGAAGCCGAGTGAGTATCTGTGGCTGGCTGCAATCCAGACGCACACCTTGCTCCCTGAGTATGAGGCCGTTCTCCGGATTTGAAGGGTGGTTGGCGCGCGCCTCGATGATCCAGTCTAGTAAAGTTGTTACTTGGATCGGCGACTCTAGTGTGTCACTGGCTGTCTGCATGAAGACCGATGGCCCATCCTCTTCGCATCGAAATCCACTCAACCGTCCCAGGTGAATGCTCATGTCCGACCACCCGCGAGCTTTTCTGAAGGCTGGAAGGAATGGATCCAGTGACCGCCTTACGAAGTGCGGATGGGCAGTTGTGCGCCCGTCCCGCAAATCAAGATGGTAACAAGAAGGGCTTTGAATGTGCTCCAACACGTAAAGAATTCGATCCGCACCCTCCAACCGCAAAGTCAGCCTGCGGAGCTTGGGAAGTAAAATGGGAAGATGGTTTGGTTTGGGGAGGCGTCGGTGGTTAGTTTCGTTCCCAGAGATGGGTCGAAACCGCGAGCTGTCATCCATTCGATGATTTCGATAGATGAAAGATTTGGCGAGCCCGAGAGAATGGTGATGATGTTGTCCACAGCCAACGTGTTATCAGACCAGATGTATAAAGAAGAGAGACCGGAAAATTTGTAACAGCCAACGAGGAAGTGGAGTTTTTTTCCGATGCTGAGTGCCTTCAGTCTCGGGGCATGTCCGGAAAATGCATCCACTCCGTTTACTGGAGGAACAGTAACGGGTCTTGGGCGCCTCTTCCTTCGATGCTGAAACTTTTCAGTAGTGGTGCTGGAGAGCCGAGGACCGTTTGAAGTGAGATCCACGACTCGGCTTCAATTTTCAGAGATGCGACTTTTACTCTTGAAAAGTGGGGCAGAACACGATCCAGGAAGGCTTTCTCGTAAGTCCTTCGAATCTTGAGAGCTTCGTCCCACTTGCTCGTGTTAATGGATGGACCTTCATTCTGAACGACGTATTTGATGCTGTCGAGATATATGTCGAGAGGTTGGTTGCGAGACCTGACCAGGCACATCTCCACCCCCGGAATCGGTAGTGCTGCCCCAATGCACGCCCAGAACTCTGACCCTTCTTCGACAATGTTTTTGAAGGACATGCTGACCAGTGATAATTTCATGAGATGAGAGTAGTGGCGCCCGTATACCGCTGCGACCTCCTTCAGGTAGAACCGAACGACAGCGAGGAGAAGTTCCACTGGGAGCTGGTACAGGGGTACCAAGGCGTTTCTCCGTCGACGCAACTCAATCAGCTGTGGTGAGTGGGCTGACTGGCTGGGATCTGGAAGAGTCGCGAGTAAGGCTTCGATGCGATGGTCAATGTCGAATATGGTCTCTTGCGTATTCGGCGAATCCGAGCTGTAAAGCGATTTCAAGTGTGAGCTGGGGGAGTGCGAGCTTGACGTTCATGGGGGCACGAACATCTCATGCGCGTTCTGGGATCCCATAATGTTGTAATAAACTGAAACTATAGGCTCCAGAGGTCAGAAGAGAGTGTGATGAGCGGGTAATGGTTGGTGTCAAGATGGACGGATACATAAGGGTCTAGCGGGGCTTCCGGCAAAATTCCCGCGTCTTGCGTTGTCATATCCACCAAACCTCCTCCACTTCTTGCCGAACTGCGGCTTCGAACCTCAACCTCACCACGGGTATCTAGCAGTGGTCAAGCGGGAGAAGCGGTCCCATCGCAAATTACTCTTTTGCCCGCGCCGAGTTTCGAGCCTTCGGGCGCCCGCGGACGGTCGCGCC
>WSUI01001232.1:0-10459 GCA_019633595.1 Tulasnella sp. UAMH 9824 | reverse complement strand
ATCTAGTGACCACGACAACGTCTTCGCCACCAGCAAGGCGTTCCAGGTCAAGAAGAGCGACTTCTAAGCGTCTTCCGTCCTAGGTTCTGGCATCCTTTCTTTGCCATAATGTGACCTCCCCTCTCGTCATACTTTTCCAATTTCCATTCATGCTGTCGATCATTACCATGGACTGTAGCATATAACGTTTTACACTTACGTATGGAATATATGCGGCTGCAAAGCCTATCTCTATCTTGCCCGAGGTGCAGCGTCTGTCGAACTTGGGAGGAATGTTAGCAGGGTACTCGAACATCAGGTGTGCCGAGAAAGACTCGTAACGAGAATGATGATGTGTAAGCTAGACCTCAGTGGATGTGATGTGACCAATGGCCGGGGTAGGCCGCGGCTTGGGCATTGGAACGCGAATGGATCAAGTCAGGCTCTTGGACGGTTTGGTCAATATTTCAGCCATCGTAAATTCACTGACCACCCGTCTAGGTTGATTAAGTAAATTTCTCGTCAGTGGTTTAGTTCCTGCCTCCGAGTGGTTGATTGCGGTCGACGGCGGAATGCGCTGATTTGCACATCGCCCATTCAATCGACTTCCGTCTCTCATCTTTGCAACCTTGGCGATACCGGAGGTAGGTCCGGTCCCTCCTATTCTAGCTGATACAGTCTGCTAGTACTTGCTGTGATGATCTCACTCCTCAGAGGAAAGTGTCGATCGGCTTAGAAATGTGGTGCCCGAGATTGTGGGCTGAAAGGGGGGATGACGGAGTACCTGTGGCTTGAACAAAAACACCGCCTCACCTTGAAATCAACTCTAACCACCCCTTCGAGTTTTAAGCCTTGGCAGCAGTTCATCAATCATTTCAACGAGACTCACTCGGACCCTAGAATACTTTTCTCCTCGGGGAACGCGTCAGGTACTCTTGAGGAGAGAGATCAGGTAGGGGGCGGAAAGCCGGGATGAAGCTTCGCAGAAGGTAAAAAGTCCCGTTTAGCCACAGAAAGGCGCTACGCGGCCCGGATGATGCCGAATTTTAGTGTCAGGATTTACACGTTCCAATATCTAGCTACCACAGGTCTCACCATTCTGATCCCCTGATGCCGACAATGGGCCGCGGCGCACCATTGCTGAGTGCAGTGCTTTGGACACTGCTTCAGCAAACATCGCCCAGGCGGCAGGAGAGTCCCCACAACATAGGGTGTTGTGTTTCGATTCACGGAGCGCTTGGATGGAGCCCGTCTATCCCGTGATCTTGACAAGATTGAGGAATGCCGGATGCGAGCCCTATGCAATTGGTGGCCCGGTAGTGCCTTTCCAAATACGGTCTGTCTTACTTGGAATGGCTTCAGGTGCTCTTGCTTATGCAGTGTTGCGGTGAGATGCTCCTATTCTCACAGCTCTAACGTGACAGAGCGGTCCGGTTGACGCCCGTACATGGAGCTGTGAGCTACCCGACGCTATTTAAACAAGTTCATCCCGAGGAGCTTTCAGTCATCAACAAACCAATCTTCTATCTTCTTCTATTTCACTTTACCTTACCCTCTTCTTCTTCTTATTTTTACTTTCAAGCCTTCATCACGGCGCGCGCCCGGTGCTGGTTTCCCCTTGCGGGGATGTTACAATTTCGACTTTCTGATGGGGGCTTATGAGCGCTGACCACTCCCCGTAAGGCCGCGCCAGCCTCGTGGGTAGGTTACAAGGGTCCGAGATCCTTATTCTGTTCCTGAATGAGGTTGTCGGATTTTTGTATGTCTGAGTCCTCGCTACCATTGCTTCTCAGCCCGTCAGGATAGTTCTACAGGTAATGCAAGCCGGGATAAGAGCTCTATCTCCTTTTAAATTTCATGTCACTACTTGCAATACCCCCCCTTCCGAGATTGTGCTATAGATGTCTGTCTAGTATCGTTATAAATATCGCCATGCCCCAATCTGCGGATGCACGACGTGACCTTGCAAGCGGTTTCACCTTTAGATCACCGCACGCTGCACTACACAGCAGCATGGGTGAAAAAAAAAGTCCAAGGCAAGTCGTTTTGCCTGCCCTCAGGTCCCATCTTTGGTTCGTGTTTCAGGTCGTGGTTGGTTCCTGGCTAGACAGTTCATAAACAAACACGTCGAGTCCGACTTCGAGCTTCATCTTCCACTGTCCACGCCCCTCTACCTTCTGTATGCCTTCTATCTTCTGTCTGCCCTCCTCCTCTGCTCTTCCTTTGCAAATATCCAGAAGATACATGAGCCCAAGATAAGGTGTGTCCTACATGTCTTCCATGGCCGGTTGCCTGGTCTTGTGCGCATGATCTCGAATCCAACTCACGCTGCGCTTTCTTTCCGCCGCCCCAGCAGCCCAACCTTGAGTACGCTCACTGCTCGACGCCCTTTGCTCTTGAGGCTTGACTAGGCCTGTGATTTAGCATGCCCAGCAGGTGGTAGGTACCCATTTGGGTTTGGACTGGAGGCTTGCACTTACATACCTCTTCCCCGCGAAACTCTTACTGTCATAGGATGGTCTCACCTAGTAAGCTCTGCTCTGTGGCTTCTCAAACCCCAGCTTCTGACTCTTCTCTGTCCTGTCATAGGTGCCTGCCGCGCTCGTTGCCGTACTCCCTGCAGGCTGTTCACTCGTAGCATCTAGCCTTCGCTTCCGCCCCGGTACGAGTATCATTGAAGCATAAGGGACCTGGAGCATCTCCCGTTATGTATATTAGTATAATTGATGAATATATATATATTATGTCTACTGAGCATTGTGGGCTATCTAGAGCAGAAATGAATGAAATAGAATGCAATGCTCGTTCCTCGAGATAAGACCTGACCAGGGGTTATCGGTGATTAGATATCTCAAGGTCTCGTCAGTCTTATGGCGCTTACGGAACCCCTAAACTTACCATGCTGTTATGTCCGGTTATCGGCGACCCCTAAACTCCGATGAGCCCTCCACGCTTTTTATTCCTTATGATGCCTTATAAGTACCTTACAATCAATGGTAAGCTTGGGGCGTGGGACGTGATGTTTTCTCTTTTTCAATGGCTCCTTCCTCTGTCGCTGCTCGCTCCAACGGTATCAGCATCACTTCCGCCTCCGTTAAGAAGGGTCACCCCACCGTCGTCAAGTATACTTGGAAGTTCCACGATGACAGCCCCAAGTAGTGCGTTACACTATAACTCAACCCGCTCCACTGACTTGTTGCTGAGACTTGTTGGATTTTTCAGCTTCGCTGTCGGTATCATTGAGGTTTCATCGAAGGAGTTTACCCTTCTTGAGGACGAAGTCGAGACTCGTGGTCACGGCAAGAACGGTACCGGAAAGGATACCGTCTCCATCGAGGAGCTGAAGAAGTATCCTGGGTAAGTGTTTGACGGCTGAGCTAGAATTATACATAACCTAATATATTCTATCGTTTGCTTCCGGCAGCAAATACGTTCTTGTTCTCGTCGAAGTTGAGTACGTACCAATTATTACTCCGAACATTGGCAACGGGTGATTTAACATGATTCTCTCCTCTATCTAGTGACCACGACAACGTCTTCGCTACTAGCAAGGCGTTCCAGGTCAAGAAGAGCGACTTCTAAGCGGCTTTTCCTTTCGTGCTGGGCGAGCTTTGGGGCATTCTTTCTTTGCAATAAAGTGACAACCCCTCTCCATTCATGCTGTCGATCATTACAATGGACTGTACCCTATGACGCTTTGCATTTACGTATGAAATATATGCGGCTGCAAAGCCTGTTTCAATCTTCCCTTGGGTGTGGCCGAGTCCGTCAAACTTTGGAGGAATGGTTGCAGAGCACCCTAACAGCGGGGGATGCGGAGGACAAGATAAATACATAATACAATTAATGATGGGTAATTTAGAGCCCAGCGGACGGAAAGCGACTTCTCTCATTCACCGCGGCTTGTGCATCGAAGAACATCAAACACATGACTAATTTAATGGAGTAAGCCTCTCGTCAATGCATCTGGCTCCTGCCCCCCTTCGAGTAGTCCAGTCCGGTCGGCGGTAGCAATGTGAGAGTACCTCACTTCAGACATCCACCAGCCAGAACGCGATGGTAAAAGCGAGTCGGGAACGTGGGTATGCGACGTTAGTCCGAGCACCCCCTCTTGCAGGCCGGCGCCTCGCGGCTTCAGCAAGCCCAAACAGCTCCCAAAAACGAGATTGTAGAACAGGAACTGCTGAAAATCATCAAGCCACAACATAGCGCAGTGTTTTATCAACCCCGCTCTCCTGTTTTGATGCGGACAGCTTTCGTCCACAAGCATATTTGGCCAACGGACCTCACCTCACTCTTTTTCTCTGCGTCGCGATATGCGAGGGCGAGTGGTTCATCTGTATTCTCGTGTCAAGATTTGGACGGTGATCGAATGCGTTTGATCAATGTAGCGCTTCACTCGTGCACAGCTTCAGCCACATGGGTTCGGCACACGAAGTAATTCAGGGCCGAAAATATGTTTCTATTCACGGAGTGCTTTGGGAGATGCCCGCTCACGTAGGGCTTGAGAACTGCCAAGCAGAATCAAGCACGATTGCGCGCCTGAACCCGGCCAACGCGGCGGCGGCCCCGTATCGCCTTCCATACTTGGTGTTGTCCAACTTTAGATCGCGTCATGTACCTGACTGCATGTAGCGATGCACTGATGCTATACTGTTCCACCACTCACACGCAACGGAGAGGGAGCATCGCACACCGTCGGCGTGCTGTGAGCTTCTCTAGGCTATAAAACAGGGTCGCTACGATCGCTAGTTCCCTACCAAAGTAGTTTTCTCTCTTCTTCTCTTACATTACTTTTACTCCCTCTTCTCTTACTTAACTTCTCTTTCGCCCTTTTTTACTTTTACAACCCCCCTTTCCCAATGGCTCCTCTTTTCCTCGTTGCTCGCGCCAAATCCCAAGACTCCGGAAACGGTCTCAGCATCACCTCAGCTGCCGTCAAGAAGGGTCACCAAACTGTCGTCAAATACTCTTGGGAATTCCATGATAAGAGTCCCAACTTGTGAGTTCCATATCTTCAGTACGGTCTCTATAAAGACTGAATCGGGAGGTTTTTTTTTTCAATCACCCAGCTTCGCTGTCGGAATCGTAGATGTTTCTTCAAAGGAATTTACTCTTCTCGAGGATGACGTCGAGACCCGTGGCCACGGGAAAAGCGGCAAGGGAACGGACACGGTCTCCATCGAGGTGTTAAAGAACTCCCCTGGGTGAGTTTAAGATAGAGACGAATCCGTTCAAAATCTAATCACAAATTTTGGGTCTTCCTTTTCTTGTTGAATAGGAAATATGTTCTCGTTCTCGTCGACACTGAGTGAGTGAAGACCAGAGTTCTGCGTAACGTGAACGATTGCCTGACTATCTTGTTCACAGTGATTACGACATTGTTTTTGCCAATAGCAAAGCATTCCAGATCAAGAAGAGCGACTTTTGATCTTTTTCAATATCTTCCAAACCTTGGTTGCAACCCGGACTACCGACGCCCCTCCCCTCCACCTCCCCAGCTCTCGAGCTTTTGATCTTTGGCTACATGTATAAATACCACGGAGCTGTCTTTTATAATTGATTTTGCTTATGAAAATGTGCGACTGGAAAGCCAGTTTGAACTTTGGGACGATCGTATTGGGGTGTGGTGAAGATACCCTAAGAAACGGTCATTTGGAATTCTTTGCATCTAGAGAGGAGTTAGGTCCCCCCATTATGATATCCATTTCCACAGTTCTCTTGTATTGTAAGCATATGTTCCGAACTACCAGGGCTTGCAGCAGCTTCACATGTACAACTAACGCTTTCCTAAGGCGATCAAGCACGACTCCCGACCCACTTGACCTCCTCCCACCAGATCTCTGCACCTCTCCCTACGCTCTCTATCGCGGTTAGAAACGCTGCATGGGGTTCCTGCTTTTTGCTGACGTGATTACCCCCAGCGCGTAGTCTAATTTCTTTGAATGACTTCAACGCGAAATCTCTTCGCCCTTCTTCCTCCTGTTCTTGGATAAAGGAGTGCCTCGCCTCCACCATCTCGAATATTCCCCACTTCCCAGCTTCGTCGAAAACGTTTGTCTGGAATAATTCGAGGTCAGGCAGAACCCATCCATTGGACAATGAGGCTACTGGGCGAGAAAGGAGGGAGACAATTTGCCGCGGCTGCAGATACTGTTGGCTTGCCCAGAGCGCCAGGTTCGTCACTCTAAGATTCATGCCCAGCCAAAGGATTAACTCAGGGTGCGCAACAGGTTCAAAGATGACCAAACTAGTAGGGAAGGTCTTTAAGTGTTCGCCCAGGTGACCGTAAGCCCAATCGAGGGTTTCCTCTATATGTCTAGGTTCGACCCGAGCCCCTTCGAGTTCGATGGTGAGCAATCCTACACCAAGTGTCCACGACCTATCGTCCCATGAACTGATTTCGATTTTGTCAGTAGTGGTCGTAAACCCCTTCAGCGCCGGGGCGAGGTGAGATTGGGTAGGGAGGAGTTCTGATGCTGGGCTGTCATTCAGTTTGCACTGAACGTGGAACGATAGAAGGGTCAACGCTTGCATATTTGAAAGGAGGAAATGGGAGAAAGAGAGGGGTAGACCACGGAGGGTGAGGTAGCGGAGATGCAAGAGCCGGATGGCACGAAAATTGGCACCTGATATGCTGCTCTCGCTTCTGGATAGCCTCCCCTGGTGTTCCGACGGTGTAAATTCTTTTGAGAAGTCCAGCTGATCGAGGGAGCAATCCTCCAGCGCGGGAGACTCCATAAGGATGGTCAGTACCACCTCTGCTGAAGCAATGGCCATGTTGCTCAGCCCCAGGGAGCGGAGCCCGGACAGGCGGAGGGGTGCCAGAGCGATCGGAAAGCGGTTCACGCGGAAGTTCTTCAACGTGGCTGAAGCCGGTTTGCCTCCGAACAAGGTAACAGCATCCCTCTGCCATCCAGGAGCCCAGAGGACCAGTAAGTCGAGAGTTTCGAGTATTGTTGCAGAGGTCGTTTCGAGGATTGCTGGGAAGTAGCTGAGGCGGACGACATTAACCGTTAAGGACTTGGCCTGAGCGATTTGATCACCAATCTCTGCAAAAAAGGCCGTTGGGATCGCCTTGGCTTCGCTTTGACAGTATGATATCTCCAGAGGAGTGTCCTTGACCATGGCTAGCGCTTTCTGAATGGAAGAGAGTCCTTCTCCCCCAGAGATACGACACCACAGGCTCGGAGTATCCTCGATAATGTTCTGCCAGAGCTTGCAAACAAGTATGAGTGTAACAAGGCTTTGAACTGGAGTGTCCAAATTAACGTGAAATTTGAACACCTCCAGAAGAAGCTCGTGGGGAAGAAGGTCGATGGGCGGTGAAATGCGCTCGTGGAGATGAGAGCTCCTGGAAGTTCGGAGCTCTCCTCCACACTTTGCAAAATTATCGCTGGCGAGAGAGACCTCAGAACTAGATAGAACGAGTGTGTCCCTCCTGAGGAAAGCCATGCACGTTCAATATATGTGCCATCGTCAGCGATTCGTAAACATACATGTCCGCATTCAGATCGTTCGCTGCACAACGCGTGTTGTTCGTGTCCTCCATCGATCTTGGTTAAGCTGTCCTTGGTATTATTGAAGAGAGAATCGGGCTTGGCTTGAACGCTGAAGCTGTGTCTGCAGGGGTCTTTCGGAGGCTGACTTAGTAGGCTGTGCCAGTCCGTCGTACACTATGATCTGAAATCGATCCTTTATCACTGAGTCGCAAGGAAGTGAAAGATTTGGAGCTGTTAAAGGTGTTCTCCTGAATTACCCAGGCCGGGTGTAGGTTTTCACCCTGTGGTGCTTGAGTGGTCGACAAACCAACCGCGTGAAGCGGAACCTTGGTCATCAAGGGATCCTCTTACAAGAGGGGTTGGTAAAACAAATAAGGTGGAATCGATTGAATGACCCGAGCTTTCGGGGTGATTATTGAATGATGGTGAATTGGATTAGTGATCGTAGCCGTTCAGGGAGGTGGGAAGGAACGTTCGGGCGCTCGGCTCACCCTGCTACTTGTTTCGAGAAATAAGGTTATCGTTTGCATCAACACCACTTAAGCCCCTCTCGCCACTCTGTTTCCTGTCTCATTCCTCTTCCTGAGCGCTTTCGTTCCTGTCTTCAATTGACCTCTAAGCTTCCTTCCATCTTGGCAGGCTCGGCGATGCCCAAGGCCGATACAATCGGCTAGTACTTGCTGTGATGACCTGACCCCTTAACCGAAGGGTTGATCTCCAATCGGATATGCAGTGCAAGAGATCCTTGGACCGAATGGGGGCGGTGACTTGAACACAGCCCCACCCACGTGAAATCAAACTCGAACCACCTCTCTCAACAAACATGGAGTCGTCGGCGCCGGCAGTGGTTTATTCATCGGTTGAACGAAAGCTAGTTGTACTTTAAAACTCTTTCCTCAGTTTGAAGCGCGTTTGATACCATCGAGGGCTCAGATTAGGGAGCGGCGGTGGGCACATATAGGAGACGGTAATGCCCGTTTAGCCACGAAAACGCCCTACGCGGCCCGGATGACGCCCTTAATTACGTTGGTAGAAGGCTTCCACGTTCTCGTATTCGAGGTCCCAGTTCACCATAGCGTTAATTAAGTCGGTCCGGTACGTCGTCGATATTGAAATGGCCTGCGGTGCACTATTGTTCGGCGCAGAGCTTTGGACACTGCTTCAGTAGACATCGCTTCGACGCCAAGAGACTCACCACAACTGGAGTGTCGTGTTTCTATTCATGGACCGCTAGGGTGCAGCCCGGCTATAGCCTGATTATGACGAGACTGGGGAGTGCCAAGTGCATTCGCTATGTATTTGACGGCCCGGTATCGCCTTTACTAAACGATATGTCTTGCTTGGGTGGTGTCACACGTCCTTATGCAGTGTTGCTGTGGTTCACTCCTATTCTGACACTCGGGCATGGCAAAGCGGTCCGGTTGGCGCCGTACATGGAGCGGTCAGCTACTCGATGCTATTTAAACAAGGTCATCTTTGAGTAGCTTTCAGTCATCAACAAACCAATCTTCTATCTTCTTCTCTTTCACTTTACCTTACACTCTTCTTCTCTTTATTTCTACTTTCAACCCTTTTCTCTTTTTCAATGGCTCCCTCCTCTGTCGCTGCTCGCTCCAACGGTATCAGCATCACTTCCGCCTCTGTTAAGAAGGGTCACCCCACCGTCGTCAAGTATACCTGGAAGTTCCATGATGACAGCCCCAAATAGTGCGCTACACTACAACGCAACCTTACCCACTGACTTGTTGCTGAGACTTGCTGGATTTTCCAGCTTCGCTGTCGGTATCATCGAGGTTTCATCGCACGAGTTCACCCTTCTTGAAGACGACGTCGAGACTCGTGGCCACGGAAAGAAAGATACCGGGAAGGATACCGTCTCCATCGAGGTTTTGAAGAGATATCCTGGGTAAGTCCTCAAAGACAGAGCCGAATTTAAAGCGTCAGTCTAATACACACCATCGTTTGCCTTCTGCAGCAAATACGTTCTTGTGCTCGTCGACGTTGAGTACGTACCAATTATCACCCTGAACGCTAGCAACGAGTGATTTAACTTTAACTGGTTTCTCTCCTGTGTCTAGTGACTACGACAATGTCTACGCTACTAGCAAGGCGTTCCAGGTCAAGAAGAGCGATTTCTAAGCGGCTCCCCCTTCCGCACTGGGCGATCCGTTTGGGCATCCCTTGTTTCAATATCATGACCTCTCCTCTCGCTAGACTTCTCTAAGCCCATTTATGCTGTTTATCACTACCATAGACTGTAGCATATCACGTTTTGCACTTACCTATGGAGTACATGTCTCGGTGGCTGCAAAGCCTGTCTTCATCCTACTTTGCTCGAGGCTCAGGGTCTATCCAATTCGGAGGAATGTTTGCGGGTTACTCGAACGTCGGTTACATAGAGGAAGGTCAGGAACGAAATCATAATGGGTAAAGTCGAGGTCAGGGGATGGAGGGTGACCAACGTACCGTTCATCGCCACCAGCCCCGCCAGGACTCCCTCGGACGTACCATATCAAGAACGCTCAAGTCTAAGAGTACCGCATTTTCGGATAGCATCTCCAATGAAGCACCAAGATTGCTTTCCATCAACATCAAACGAAATCAGCTGAGCGTCATGCGCTGGACTGACGCGATCATCTCAGAGCGGTAAACGAAGTTTGAGAGCGAGTCGTAAGCACGGCAGGACTGAGTAGAACTATCAGAAGAGAAGTTCCTGCATCTCGAAAGGAGTTCAGTTCACCCCTTATGATATCAATTCAATCACTCCTCTTGTATTCTTAGCATACTTTTCAAAGGCTCCACATTTGCGGCTCCACACAATCAGAACTTTGGTAAGGTGACCAAGCACGACTCCCAACCCACTTGACCTCCTCCCACCAGATCTCTGCACCTCTCCCTACGTTGTCTATCGCAGCCAGAAACGCGGCGTTGGGTCCTTCCTTTTTACTGACGTTATTCCCCCCGGCATGTAGCCTAAT